>JBBIGA010031787.1:0-13873 GCA_037576975.1 Alestes dentex | reverse complement strand
GATTTTATTTGTATCTAAATTAGTTATATTAAGGAACAGAGTTTCAAAGGATGAGAACTTAGACTCAGTTATCTGTTGAATACTTGAGGAACTTCTATATATGGTTCCTGTGCCACCCCCTCTACCGTTTAGTCTAGGACTGTATACGTAGTTGTAGCTTGGAGGTGTAGCCTCATTTACAGCAGAAAACTCGTCAGGTCTAATCCAGGTTTCCTTAAGGCATTAGGTAGCAAGATTCTGATCAGTTATTAATTCGTTGACAAGAGCAGTTTTAGGAGCAAGCGATCTTATGTTTAACAGTCCCAACTTTAGCTTTAGATCTATGGTGCTGAGCTTTCTGGAAGTATGAGAGAGATTAATTAAATTATTCAAGCACATTTTTTGGCATTTCCTAATTTTCTGTTTAGGACAGATACAGTCTTGATATTATAAAACTTAGGGTGAAACCTAGGTGACCACTCACGGCAGTTAGCAGACGGTCGGTTAAGCCAGTTTGTCTGCCTCCTGGCCTCAGCACTAGTTTGTCAGCAGTGACTAACTGAGCTGCCTGCCAGCTAGCTAACAGACTATGAGCTATGCTGCAGGAGATGAGAGCAGCACACTCCTGCGAGGGGTGGATACCGTCCCAGGCTAAGAGACCAGGTTTGCCCTCGAATGTGGACCAATTGTCAATAAATCCCACATTGTTTTCCAAGCACCACTTGGGCATCCAACAATTCAGCGCCCAAAGCCTGCTGCAAGCCTTGGGGCCACGCCGTATTGGGATTGGGCCAGAGCATATTACTGCATCGGACATAGTCTGGGCTAATTTGCACACCTCTTTAACACTAGCTTTAGCGATCTCTGATTGCTGCAGACGAATATCATTAACCCCTACATGAATGAATACACCATCCCCTTATACCTATGACTAGCTAGCAGCTTCAAGTTCCTTGCAATGTCCGGTGCCCTGACAGCAGGTATACACCTAACAGTAGCTGGTGCTGGAGTCCCGAAAGGGGTAGCTAATTTCACATGTCAAAGAACTGAATCACCTATGACCAGAGCACTTTGAACAGGGAAGCTATGCCGCTGAATCGTCACCCAATTGCCCTGCTGCGGGGGCTCTAGAGCCGGAGTCGGGGGCGATCTATCTTCCCCTAAGGCACCCGGACTGGCTAGCAACACACCTGACTCTTGTCTCCTATCACTAGTTAAAGTCCAGATACGCTCCTCTAACTCTGAAAAGTTCTCTGTCAGATACGTAACTAACGTACACTTCACACACGTAAACTTCACGCTAGTGACGGAGAGAGGGGCTGAACAAAACATGCTGCACTCTGTGCAGAGAAGGCGCTCACCAAACTCCATACTGAAGTTTATGAAGTTTATTTATCGGACCGGTCGTCTCTCATCTGTGGGTCGATGATGTTGTAGACCGATGAAAATAGTTTAATAATCATCAACCCCCAACCCCCACCCTCCAAAACGACAGCGAGACGAGCCTTAAGCTACAATATCAATTGTATTTTATTTCATCTGGCCCTGACAGTGTCTGCCGAGAAAAACTCTGGCCCTTGGACAGATGTAGTTGACGACCCCTGCCCTATGCGATTATATCTGAAGCACAGTTGGTTCTAATTTTGTGCTTGTTAATCCATTGTTTTTAGGATGCATTGTAGCTGAATGTAATCACTTCCGTTCTAGGTTCTGGCAAGCAGAGCTACAGATTACATACTCAGAGGAATATGTGTTGCAAGATTGGGGGCACAAGACATCAGATCTCTCTCTCTCTCTCTCTCTCTCTCTCTCTCTCTCTCTCTCTCTCTCTCTGTCTCTCTCTGTCTCTCTCTCTCTCCCTCTTTGTCCCAAAACCCCCAAACTGTTAAAAAGCTCTTAAAGCAGATTAGGGTCTGCCAGGTACAGGCCTGGTGTTTCTAGGCCAGATAACCTCACAGCATACAGAAAAAGGCTGCAGCAACATGTATGAGACATTTCACTAACTTTCACCAGATGTTGCAGGGAACAGTGCACACACAGACAGACACACATGTAAATGTCGTATTAATCTATTTTTATTCTTATTTCTTCCATTAGAATCAGATTCTGAAAACCTCCTGCTACTTCATACAGAACTACCTGTAAAATTGTATTTATATTTTTGTGTTTTAGACTATATAAACTCATAGTTTTAGGGACATATGATTCATTTTTGAATGTTTATTGGAGTGAAAAAGTAGTTGGTAATGCTAATGTTGCCGTTATCTTCAAGCTCTTGCTCTGGCGTGTTTGTCTGTATGTGCGTGTATGAGTGTCTAATGATGTAATGGTCAAAGATTTCTCCTTTTATGCCCTTGTTGTTAAAAGCAGGGGGTGTGGCAATGTCACTATGAGGTGTAGTAACCATGGCAGTAGTAGGGCCAAAAAAGTTTTTTACATGAATAGATTCAATGATAATCCCTTGATTCAGACTGTCCAACATTCAAACAAGTTTGTGTAACAGTCTGGCTCATGAAAGGCCAGAGATTTCCCAGAACTGAGTTAAGGAGTGTTGCTCTGAATATATGGGCGCCGGAACCATTAAAGCAAGGGGGGGGCAACCCCCCAACACTTTTCCCCTCCCGTACTACAGCCAAGATGTAGAGCGCTGTGCACACCCCGCCCCTCACAATAGCCAAGATGTAGAGCGCTGCACGCGGACACCCCCCAGACAACAATGTAGTGCCCTGTGCCACCCCCCCACACACACACACACACATTAAAAGTCATAATTTTAAGCCCTACACATTTAGAGTCTGTTTTCCATTTAAATGTTTTGTCAACAGATGTATTTGTTTAACTGTTTAGATAAGTTCTGTACCTTGCTATATGTTGCTCATAACTGATGATCAAAGGTTAAGATATAATTTAAGGCCTCTGCTAAATTTTGATTTAAAAATGCAGAGTGTGGAATTGTTGCTTAGTATCACACCTTGTGTTTTGCCAAGCTGTTTATCACATTTAAATCTACTGATCAGCCATAATATTAGAACCGCCTGCCTCATATTATGTATGTCCCACTTGTGCTGCCAAAACAGCTCTGCCACTTTGATTGATGGACTCCATGAGACCTCTGAATGTGTGCTTTGATATATGGCCTGTAAGTGGTGAAGTGGCACTTCCATGGATAAAACTAGTTTGTCCAGCACAGATGCTTGATTGAGCTGAGAGGCCATGTCAACCCTTTACATTACAAATTACATTGAACTGTGTCTCATGCATCAAACCATTCCTCAACAATTTTTGCAGTGTGGCAGGGCACATTCCTTCTTTTAATTAGGGAATATCATTGCCATTCAGAAGGATACTTAGACAGCAACCTTGTTTAAGTAGGTGGTACATGTTGAAGTAATATACACACAAATGCCAGGATCCAAGTTTTTCCAAAAGAACATTGCCTAAAGCATCACACTGCCTCTGCCAGCTTGTCTTCTTTTCAGAGTGCATCCCGGTTCAATCTTTTCCCCTGGCTATCCAAGTGATTTGAAAGGAAACATGATTCATCAGACCAGGCCACATTTTTCCATTGCTTCATGGTCTAATTCTAATGCTCATGTGCCCATTGTAGGTGCTTTCAGGAATGGACAGAGATCAGAAATGCTGATCAGTGTACACACTGCAGCTACAAGCACTGAAAGTTATATAAAATGTAATTGAAAGGAAAAAGATTTTCAGAGTGTCTGAGAGTGTTTAAATGCATTATGTTGTGATATCTGTGCAGGAGAATACAGGCATCCTGTAAATCACACAAACATGGCAAATTTAGCATATCCCTTTATACATACAGAGTACAGAAAACCACACCACCTAATTCAAAAACATGGTCAGTTTGAGAAAATAGATGAGAATGTGGAAACCTAAATCTGAGCATTTAAGGTGTCATTGCATGTTGAATTATTTCATAAACTGATTCTTCATGTTGTGGAATTTTAAGAAAAGTAACTTTTATCAGTATTCCCCAGAAAAAGTCCTTTGTTTTGGTTATTCTGTACCTATGGTTACAACATGAGTAAATTACTTTTTGAATTACTCATCACTTTGATTTTCATATAAGGCTTTTTTCCCCCATCGCTTCTCAAAGTCTGATTGACTAGTGCAGAAAGGGGATTGAAGGATGTCTGTCATTCATAATAATCAAACTGCAAAGAAAAAGTAAAACTTAAGTGACAGAGGTATTTTTTTGTGCACCATTAAACATAGCAGTCGATTTCTCGTGAACATTCAGTTAATACAACTTCACAGGGCTTTAAGCTACTTTTCTACTTTTCATAAAATGTTTGCCCATTATTTGATTCTGTTTGTGTGTAAACATCAAAGCTAAATCAACATCAAATAGATGTTAACGGCCATGAGCTTTTTAGCTGTCAGGAAAAAAACATTAATAGCTCAACTGAAGTGAGGTAATTAGACTTTGAACCCCAGCATCACATGTCGTAATGTGATTACATATCCCTAACAGAATGCAGCATCTGTTGCTCAAACCACATGGTGCATACTCACTGGGGCTTTTTATTTTAAGGTTATTTCTTCTCTTTATGTGGAGAATAGAAAGGGATACGTTATAAATGACTGCTTGATTGTGAATAAAACATTTAGGAATTAAGTCTTCATATTCATTAATCACAAAATGTTACGTAAGGCATTTTGGGACAAATTTTAATGGACACTTTCTACTTGCTTAGCAGCTATATTCTCTTAGCTTTTTTGATGTGTTAAGCAAAAGAACAGCAATTGTGCACTTTAATTGTGCAGAATGGTGATTGCTAACTTATTTGTACTTATTTTTTAAAGAATTTGGCCAGTGAAACATTTGCATTTGACTGTATGTCACAAATGATAAAGAATGAAAAAATGAGAAAAATCCAACATTTACTTGAAAAAAATTATTTTGAGAAAAACTAATCCTTCATCAAGAAATATTTATTTTCAACAAAAACACATGCGGCACAATTATTGGCACCCCTGCATTTAATACTTTGTACAATTTCCCTTTGCCAGTAAAACAGCATTGAGTCTTCTCCTGTAACATTTTATATCGTTGGAGAGTATGGAGCAGGGCAGCTGAGACCATTACGCTTTACAGAATCTCTCCAGATCATCCAGGGTCCTAGGCCCTCTCTTTGGACATGTGCTTTGGGTCTTTGTCCTGCTTAAAGATCCAGTGATGACCCAGTTTTAGTTTCCTGGCAGAGACAGTCAAATTTTTACTTAATGTCCTGGTATTTCGTGGAGTCTATGATGCCATGTACCCTAACAAGGTTTCCAGGGCCTTTGGAGGAAAAACAGCCCCACAACAACACAGAACCTCCACCATATTTTACCGTTGGGATGAGATTCTTTTCATTACAGCCATCTTTCTTTTTACGCTAAATCCATCTTGATTGTTTATTGCCAAAAACTCAATTTATGTTTCGTCAGACCATAGAACATGTTCCAGTCAAAGTTGTAGTAGCATTTTGCAAACTGCAGGTGCTTATGTTTGTGGTTAACTGACAGAAAAGGCTTTTTTTCTGGCATACCTTCCAAAAAATCTGTTGGCATGTAGGTGGTGTCTGATGGTTTTGGAGACTTGGTAACCCCAAGAGCCTTGGCGATTTTTTTTGCCTCTTTTACCATCCTCCTCACTGTACATGGGGGCAAAATAAACTTGGGTCCTTCTCCAGGCAAGTTTGTAATAGTAATCACACTAATACACAAATATTACTCTTATGATTCAGAGTTGCAAAAGTGCAAATAGAAATTAAGATTATTGCTCTCACTAAAATTAAATAAATTTAAGCTTTTTAAGTGCTGTCAGGGTCTCCTGCATGGGGTGGGAGATGTTATCCAACATCAACTCCTTGTCTCCTGATTTGAGGACGGCCTTAATTTCTGGAGACTGCTGGCTCCCTGCGCACTAAGGGTTCATACACAGGAACAAGGTGCACCAGATTGTGATCTGATCTTCCCAGGGGAGGGAGAGGTGATGAACTCTATGCCACATACTGGGTGAAAATGGGCAGTGTGGAGTCCAGAAATGCATGGTTGAAATCACCCGATATTATGATCATGGCCTGGGAATGCTGTGTTTGCAATCTGCTGACTACATTTACGGCATTTAGCTGACGCTCTTACACAGTGCTCAAGTAGTCCACATCTGTTCTTTGAACCTGTAAAGCTATACTTAAATCAACTTCCACTATTCAACCAAGTTACTGCAGGCTAAATACACCTAAACAGCACATGTCGAAGAAAAGTCAGAAGATAAGGCAAAAGTAAGGAAGGCATGGAGATTAAAGTTTTTTTGTTTTTTTGGGGGGAGGGGGGAGATGGGGAAGAAGAAATAAATAAGCAGAAATGAGAGGCATAGTTGAAGAGAGGCATAGACAACGCTTGAAGACAGTGAAGGACTCTACAGATTTGATCGGAGGAGGGAGTTCGTTCCACCACTGGGGGGCCAAGACTGAGAAGAGTCTTGACGCATGTCTTCCTCTTTTGAGCAGCGGAGGCTCAAGACGAGTCATGCTAGAAGCCCTGACAGGACGAGAAGTGACACGCTGTTTGATCAATGCTGATATGTATAGGGGTGCAAGTCCATGCTTGGCCTTGAAAGCAAGTGTTAAGGACTTGAACATAATGCGAGCTACTACAGAGTGGAGAGATTCATAGGCTGCCTCCGCATTGGCTGAGGAGGGGACATAGACTGTTATCGCGATAACATCCGAGAATTCCCTGGGGAGGTAGTATGGTCGCATGCTAATGGCTAACAACTCAGTGTCTCTGCTGCAAAGTTGTTCTTTCACATTGATGTACCCAGGGTTACACATCTGTCATTCACTAACACTGCCAGTCCCCCTCCTTGCCTGTTACCATTCTCCCTTGTCTTGTCCGCCCACAGCAGTTGGAATCCGGGCAGCGCCATGTTCGTGTCCGGAGTTAGCAGTGTTAGCCAGGTCTCCATTAGCATCATCATGCAACACTGCCAGTACTCAGTCTGGAACCAGGTTAATGCGTCCATCTTGTTAGGGAGAGATCTCACATTTTCCATGACTACAGAAGGGAGAGATGGTCTGTATTGTCTCTTTCTCAGGCGACGACGCTTCCTCCCGGCTCGACGCCCCCATCTCTTCCACCTCCGCTCACTGGGGATGTCTGGTCTGTCAGGGTGCAGTGTTAACAGCTGATCTCGACTGTAAACAAAAGGCGCACGTGTTGGTTCTCCAAACACGGGCGAAAAAAGTAAAGAATACCATACAAAAATCATCTAAACTAACATGAAATGGTAGTGCATGTTGTTAGATTTAAGTTACTAAGATTAAATTAAGAAGTTAAGAAAATAAAAAAAGGAAAATTAGAAAGAAGCTCAGAAATGAGCAGAGCAGCTGTAACTGGCTGCCCACACACTGGGGTTGCCGTTATTGCATTCGAGATCAGCTCGATTAGGAAGCAAAAATATTTCTGAAATAAGCATTGACATATGGGGACATTCTCACAGTTTGGCTGTATGTGACACTATATATAAATTTTATACGTAAAAATGTAGAAGTTCTTAATTGTGTGCATATGGTTTTGAGCATGTCTCAATCATCCAGATTTTGGAATTAGACCATCCTGCCCTTTCTACTAACTACAGACTGTGTGAAGCTGGGCATTGCAGATGAAAAAAACTAAAGGGTAACAGTTCTAGGAGGTGTTTCACTGCATACATGTCTGAAACTCGCAGTGATTCACAGACAGGGTGTGTGAATCTACAGCTTGAGCTAGAAATGAATTGTTGCCTATGCATATTTTTCTTACAACCTATTGGTGGTGCTGTTGTTTGTAGGCCTAGAGAAGCTCTAGTCAAAGCAAGTGTAATGACATGGATGCCAAGGCTTAGCGTATTTATACCAGTTTTCCCTAATCCAGTATGTGTTCAGTTTCCTAGGTGAAACTAGGATCTGAAAATACATCTGTACCATGGCATTGTTATTGTACTAAATACCCCAACAAAAGTGAGAGAAGATGAAGTGTAAAGATATCTTGAATCAGCACCAAATTGCTTTATAACATACCATATATAATTCCTGACTCCTTTCATTTCTACCCACCTCAGTAAATCTTGAAAGAGAGGGGAACAGGGATGTTGTAACAGACAAACCCTGCATCAGCTACAACCTTACTAAGATGCAATTCAGTATTAGACTGTAGACAGTTAGACAGTATTAGACTGTAAATGCAATGTAAATCTTTGCCATACTAGGCATTAGTGAGCTGATACAGTAAAGCATGACTCAGTTTGTGAAGAACTCCAAAAATAACCTGTGAAATCAGTAGCCTGGTGGTGAGTTTCACACACTGTTGGAAAATTCAGAACCAGAAAATAAAAATCCTCACCAGGAGGATGCTTGGATGCATCTGCTAATGGTTTGAGCTGTAACAGTATCGTCCCATCGTGCCTTGCTCCCCTTTGTCACTTCTTAACTTTGTTTACATTTACATGTGGTTTCTGTTTGTTTTTGCTCCCTGGTTCCGCCCTGGCCTCCAATCTGGCCTCCCTTCATGTGTGTTTGTTGGTCAGCTGTGGATCTTTCCCTATTAATATCTGTAACTTTCTCATGTTGTTTATTGTGTTTCCCCTGGTCATGCTCTTTTGTTTTGTTCTCTAGTTCTGGTTAGTTCAGTGTATGCTTAATCTTTATTTTGAGCCGTGTTTTGATCACGTCTGCATGTACATTCGCTTTCAGTTCTACATACATCACAGATTGACTGACGTAAAAATGGACATTTCAGACCCTAGAAGCCCTTACTGTGTGTAGTATCAGTGCCTGGAGGAGTTGGGTGACTGAACTGGGCATGGAGGTGAGGCTTCTCCCTGAAAGATCGTGACGCAGTCCTGGGACAAACCGCCAGTGAAGACAAGCAAGCAGTCTGCTGTGTTGGTTCACCCTGTTGATTGCAGTTGCCTCATTTGTCTGTGTCTATTGTTGTGATGTTCCTACTCTGCATGTCTATGACTTTCAGACCCTTTTAAGCATCAGAACTGCTTGTGGGGCACTGCCTTTGTCACAATACGAAACATGTCCCTCGCCTGTATTTTCTTCAGTTCCTATACACCTTTGTCTCTTCCTTTGTGTGCTTCATGTGGAAAGCGTTTTGGAAGAAGACGGTTTATGCCTGTTCAGTGACGGGCGCTACATTCCTGTGCTTCAACGCTCGTTGCACTTTCGGGATTGCTGGATTTGCTTACCTGCTGGTGATGGCTGATTGTCCACTGAGCTCCACTGATCTTCTCTTCTCCGCTTTGCAACCCAACTATAAGTGGCGCCCCCGTAGAAGTGGCATCTGCCATTGCCTTCTCTGGCTGATGGGACGCGTGGCAAATTCGACAATCCCTGAGCTCGCTCCTTGCGTGGCTCTGCTAAACAGTAGGTCATTAGCAAACAAAACTGTTTTGACTTTTTTACCTCCTGTGACCTGGACTTGCTCATGCTCTTGACAGTGACCTGGCTCCAGACTAATGTACTCCATTCTTGCAATGTGTTTAAACAAAGCTTTGAGATGCCGTTGTTGGAACTGAATGTGTCCTCCCCTGTCCTGCTCACAGCTGGATTTAATATGGACTTTGTAGAATTCTTATCAGTGGTTTCTGTGAGGTATGTTCATGTTTTAATTGTTGGTGATTTAATATTCATGTTTGCTGTGAGTCTAGGTCTGTGGTTGTCGATTTTTTTTTTTTTCTTATTGCCTCGTTTAATGTTGTTCAGTCTGTAACTGGCCTTGTGTTATCATGTGGACTTTCTGTACGTGTAGATGATATCTGTGAAACAGATTGTATTTCTGATCATATGCCGGTTCACGGTTTCGGTTCCTTGCTCAGGAGTTAAAACCTCCATCCCTACGTGCCATGTGCATATATTAACCTCTCACATGGCATCATTGATTTGTGACATGTTCAGTGAACTGAATGTGCGAGGTACAGTGGCTGGTAATCTTGCTCCAAGTGCACAGGGGCTGTTAAGTTACTTTGTTTCTCTTTTTTATATGTATTTTATACTCTGTCACTCCCTTTAGATCCAAGTGCATTGAAACACTTTCTAAGTCATGGCAAAATGATTCCACCCGTGCCCTCCCACGTGCATGTCAGCGTGCCGAGCGGAAATGGAAAAAGGACAGGCTTCAGATTTCCAAACAAATTCTGTGTGAAAGCCTTTCAGTCTACCAGGAAGCTGTTAAAGCTGCAGAAATGCATTACATGTCTGCTCTCGTTTCCAACAACATTCATAACCCTCAGGTCCTGTTTAACCTTTTCAGCTCCCTTGGAAATCCTGTCAGGGATTCAAACAATTCTCCTGTGGTGCCATCACCTTCCTTTTGTGATTCTTTTTGAAAAAAAATTATTGACAAAATCTCTTAGGCCAAATACCTTCAGCTCTGCTTCTACTGATCTTAACCTTTCTGCTAAATGTCTGAGCTCAGCTGCCTTTGATCAGTTTGAGCCAGTATCCATCTCTTCACTTTTAAGTATACTAAAGCAGTTGCGGCCTACATACTGCCCCTCCAACAGTATTCCTTCTCACTTTCTTAAAGATGTTTGTAACACTATTGAGCCAACTATATCTTCTCTTAGTAATGTCTTCGTGTTCAGGGTGTGTTCCATTTGCGCTTAAACATGCTATAGTTCAACCTCTTATCAAAAAGATAAATTTGGACCCTTCCGTTTTATCTAACTTAATCAGCTGCAATCCTTTCTGGCCTCTAATGAAATTAATAAAAATGTTCCAGTCTGACTTTAAACCTCATCATAGTACTGAAACTGTCCCCTTGCGGGTTACGAACAACCTCTCATTGATGAATGATTCAGGTAGCTCTGTTGTTCTGGTCCTTCTTGACCTGACTGCTGCTTTTCAGTAAGCACTCAGTCTCTGAGTGCTTAGATGATGTTAGATCCTGGATGAGAAACAACTTTTTAAATCTCAATGATGGTAAGACTGAGATTATCTTATTTGGGCACAGTCATGCCTCCTGTTTCCAAGGGGTCCTTTTCTACTTATCGCTTGTCTGTTGGTGTGACTTTTGATAGTGCTTTTAAATTTGATGAACATGTGAGCTCCGTTGTAAAAACATGTTTTTACCAGTTGAGACTTATAGCAAAGATCAAAGGCTATCTTCCCCCCTTCAGACCTGAAAAGGGTTCTTTATACTTTGGCAACACTCACTCCCTAATTAATCGGCTGTAGTCAGTGCAAAATGCAGCAGCCTGTCTCTTCGCTGGTAAGCATAAACATGACCATGTTTATCTGATATTGGCCTCGCTTCATTGGTTACCGGGGAGGTTTAGGATCGAGTTTAAAACTTAATGGGTTAGGGCCTCAATATTTAACGAAACTGCTGCACTTTCATATTCCTGCTAGGACAACATTGAAGACCAGAGGTGACTGAGCCTTTGGGGAGACGGCCACCAGACTTTGGAATGACCGACCTTTACATATTAGATCTGCTCAGACCCTGGATGCTTTCAAATCTGTTTTAAAAACATACTCTAAGGCTTTTGAATAATCATCAATGAGTGGGTGCCCCATTATATAGCACTACCCAACAGCCTAGAGGAGTCGTGGGTGTAGCACAAGGGCAAGAATAGTGAGGATGAAGCCAGCATAATGGCAGATATAAAATCTGTTGACTTGGTGAAACTCTGCCTCTGGGAACAGAACATCAATCTCGAGGGGGGAAAAGAAAAGATGCTCTGGAGGGAACATCTTTGCCATTGCCCTCTAGTGCTCTGGGGGGCACGTCTGCACCCCATGTTGCCAGCGCCCCCTGGCGAATCCTAGAGCGGCCATCACTGGTGGCAATTGTCGCCCCAGAGAGCTGCTCGATGTCTCTTGCACCCTCCAGGGTCTTTGCCACCAGCACAAACGACTCCAGGTTCTTTGCTGCCATTATCACAAGCCTCCAGAGCCCAAGTGGCAAGCGCTCCAGCCTCCAGAACCCAAGCAGCAGGTTCTCCAGCCTCCAGAGACCAAACGGCCTTTCCTCTAGCCTCCAAAACGCGAGTGGCCTGCGCTCTAGTCCCCAGAGCCTGAGCAGCAACCCCCGGACCATGCCCAGCCGCCATCTGTCTCCCAGTCCTCTGTTCCCGCATCACCATCTGTCTCCGAGTTTCCTGGTTGCTCAGGGAAACCTCTGGCCCAGTCTGCACAAATGTCCCCATCAGCACCTCGACCCTGAAGATGCTTGAACTATAATAGACCGGCCCCATCTGCACCTACACCTTGTCTTCCATTAATGGTTTCCATTCCTGTTATTAATGATCAATGTTCCTCTTCCTGATCCAGTTTCTGTTCTGGTGGAAATCTTTGTCCCTGTCCTTGTCCATGTCATTGTCTCTGTGGTTGTGCCTTTTATCATCTCTGTTCCTGCCCCATTCATTATTCCCTAGTACTCTGTTCAGTAACCTCTCCTGTCTTTTTCTCCTGTTCAGCTCCCAGACCAGCCTGTTGTCTCATGTTTCATCTTTTGTCCAGAATTCAATCCTCATTTGCTAACAAAGTCAAGTCCCATGTTCACTCTCCTGTCCAGTCCTCTGCCCAGTCTCTTATTCTTTCCCATGTATGCTCCTGAGTCCAGCAACACATTTTTAACCCCGTTCAGTCCTATCCATTCTACACGGACAGCAAAATTGTACTCGGGTACATTTTCAATGAAAAGAGGAGATTCTATTCTGTATGTGAGTAACTGTGTTCAAAGAATTAGATGAAGCACGCTGCCACAACAGTGGAGGTATGTACACACACACACGACACAATCCTGCAGACATTGCAACACGGTCAGCCCCAGCAGAATGCCTGGGAGACACAATGTGGTTCACTGGACCAACATTCTTGTCTCAGCCTGAAGACATGCCACCTACTGAGCAGACATATGAACTGTTACAGCCAGAACAAGATCCTGAAATGGACCAAAGGTGACCACACTGTCCACCGTAGTGCTCAAATATCTTGGCTCGCAACATTTCAGTCGTTTCTCACTCTGGAGCTCTTTCATACGGGCTGTTGGTGCTCTGATCCACATCATTCAGTGCTTCAGAGAGGAAAAGAACAGTGTGAAATGCTGTCACATCCCCTTATCAGTGGACATTCTTAATCACAGTGCAGCAGTTATCACTAGAACAGTCCAGCACAAAGCCTTTGAGAAAAAGCTGAAATGCCCCACATCCAACACAAAGATCCCGAAGGACAGTCCACTCTGGTCTCTGGATCCATTCATTGACCGAGAAGGCCTTCTGACAGAAGGTGGATGTCTCGCTGCTGCTGACCTGGGACATGATGAAAAGAGACAGCTGATCTTGCCCGGACGCCACCACGTAGCCATCCTCATAATATGCCACTTTCATGAACAGATGCAACATCAAGGACGCCACTTTACTGAAGGGGCCGTCCGGTCTGCTGGCTACTGGATAGTGGGCGGTAAGAGATGTGTCAACAGAGTGATTTTTGAATGTGTAGAATGTCATAAACTCAGAGGGAAATGTGAAGTCCAGAAAATAGCTGACCTGCCAACAGACAGCCACTCTTCACTAATGTCGGCATGGATGTTTTCGGGCCATGGACTGTCGGCACACGCCACACAAGGGAAGGACATGCCGAGAGTAAGAGGTGGGCAGTTCTCTTTACTTGCTTATTGGTCAGAGCCATTCACATTGAGGTGATCGAGTCGCTAGATGCCTCTAGCTTTATTAATGCCTTCAGAAGGTTCCAAGCTTTGGAGACAAAGTTAGAGAGGCCAGGCTGAGGTTTGGACATGTCCAGAGGAGAGAAAATGACTACATAGGTAGAAGGATGCTGAGGTTGGAGCCACCAGGCAGGAGGCTGAGAGGAAGACCAAAAAGGAGATT
>JBBIGA010031776.1:0-13874 GCA_037576975.1 Alestes dentex | reverse complement strand
TGGGGGTTGAGAACATGGTGAGGGTTGGGGTGTAGAACATTTTGAGGATTGGGGGGGGCAGAACATGATGAGGACTGGTGGTATAGAACATGGTGAGGTTTAGGGTGTAGAACATGATTAGTGTTGGAGGTGTAGAACATGGTGAGGACTGGGGGTGTAGAACATGGTGAGGATTAGGGGTGTAGAACATGGTGAGGGTTGGGGGTGTAGAACATGGTGAGGGTTGGGGGTGTAGAATATGGTGAGGATTGGGGGTGGAGGGTTCGCTCTCCTCAGTCTCCGCAGGAAGAAGAGACACCGCTGGAGTAGAGACGCTTCTTGAAGATGGAGCCTGTGTTGAGGCTCCACGTGAGGTTCTCTCACCAAAGAGCTTGGTGCTCTGGACAATCTCAGCCGAGGAGCCGCAGATGCTCAGTGTGGAGTGATCACGCTGCGTCCTCCTGAAGTCAACAACCCTCTCTTCTGAAGGGGTCCAGTGAGGGGGTAGTTGTGACTGGATGTGCATCTTGACAAGCCTTTCGAAGCTCTTCGTGATGATGGGTGTGAGAGCGACAGGACGATAGTCACTGAGGAGGACACTGACGATGTCTTTGGCACGGGGGTGGAGCCCAGAGAGATGTTGAAGGTGTCTGGGAAAACATCTATAGTCTGGTCCTGCAGCTTTCCGCAGGGAGACACCGAGCAGAGTTTTCCTCACCAGGGCACGGGGTGGGGTCTCCCTCACTGACATGTCTTTTGGGCTTCGAACGTTTTGGGGTGCTGTGTGTGTGTGTGTGTGTGTGAATTTGTGTGTACAGTATGTTATGTATATGTGGGCATTTATGTGTGTGTTCTCCACACAGTGAGTTTGCGAAAGAGAGAGAGCGGGTGGAGAACCGGAGTGAGTTCCTGAAGCTGCGGCGGCAACAACAGATCGAAAGAGAACTGAACGGATATCTGGAGTGGATCTGTAAAGCAGGTACATACACACACACACATACACACACACTCTCACACAGTGATACAAACATATACACACACACACACGCGTATATACACACACACACACACACACACACACATACACACACACACACACACACTCACGCACACTATACACACACACACACATACACAGTGATACAAACATACACACACACACACAGTGATACAAACATATATACATACACACAGTGATACAAACATATACACACACACATATACACATATATACACTCAGACATACACACTAAACAAAAAATTAGAAATTAAACTTTAGTGAGCAGAGGTTAATAGAGTCTTTATTTCTCTCTCTTCTCTTTCTCTCTCTCTCTCTCTGTCTTTCTCTCTGTCTCTCTGTGTAGAGGAGGTCATTCTGGCTGAAGATGACAACACTGGTGACCGTATGACACTTTTTTAAGTTTGTATTGTTTGTGTACAGTGTTTTTCATGCTACTGGATTTCATTGTGTGTGTGTGTGTGTGTGCGTGTATTTACAGGTTCTCGACGCCGACCCACAATTAAGAAGAGTAAGACCGAGCTGCTGAACACAGAGGGAGGAGAGGACCACATGGGGGATGCAGTCGGTGAGAGAACCTGCACACCATC
The DNA here is from genome assembly GCA_037576975.1 of Alestes dentex. Lineage (NCBI taxonomy): Eukaryota > Metazoa > Chordata > Actinopteri > Characiformes > Alestidae > Alestes > Alestes dentex. Next base: position 12,287 of record JBBIGA010031776.1, on the reverse strand, counting down.
TGAGAGAGAGAGAGAGAGAGAGAGAGAGAGAGAGAGAGAGTGTGTGTGTGTGTGTGTGTGTGTGTGTATGTGTGTGTTTTTCTCAGCAGGTTTCAGTCAGTTCTAGATACATCACTGACTGTAGTGCTGTAGTGTAAACATGTATCAGCCAGTTCTAGATACATCACTGACTGCAGAGCTGTAGTGTAAACAGGTTTCAGTCAGTTCTAGATACATCACCGACTGTGGAGTCTGCAGGTTACAGACTGTTCTAGCAGCTGAAAACACACTTTTATTTCTGGCTTCTAGTTAGTAGTCTCTGTTTTATATTTACGTGTTTTACTTCTTTTACTTCTGCGGGTATTGTCTGATTAATTGTGTTCCTGTTCTGAGTTTCCCCTTTTTGTGTTGGTGGCTTTGCCTTTTTGTTCTTTTTATAATTTTTTTTTATGTAATTTTCATATTTGAATCTTAATACTGTTTTTATTGCTTATTTTACTGGGGTTTTTTTATTGTTGACATCTTCATGTACTTTATGTAAAGCACTTTAAGCTGAATTCACATGTATGAAAGGTGCTGTATAAATAAAACTTACAATTATTATTATTATTATTTTTTTTTTTGGTACATTCCTGACTGTACTGCTGCAATGTAGTCAGGTTTTATTGGATTCTAGATATGGCACTGACTGTAGAGTGTAAGCAGGTTTTAGTTTCAGTCAGTTATAGGTACAGTTGTAGATGTAGGACTCAAGCTCTGTTACGTAACTGGTGTGTGTGTGTGTGTGTGTGTGTGTGTGTGTGTTCTCAGGCTCACCGTTTGCCCGTGGTAGCATTAAGAGCGGTATGGGTGACAGTTCTAGCTTTGGTAAGAAAGAACGGCGTTTCCGGTTCCTGGTTCGGAAGATGGTGAAGACCCAGGCATTCTACTGGACTGTTCTCAGCTTGGTGGGCCTGAACACACTGTGTGTGGCCGTCGTCCACTACGACCAGTCTGAACTGCTGTCCGACTTTCTCTGTAAGAAACTTCTGTGTGTGTGTGTGTGTGAGTGTGTGTGTGTGTGTGTGTGCATGAGTGAGTGTGTCTGTGAGTGAGTGAGTGAGTGAGTGTGTGCGTGAGTGAGTGTATGCGTCAGTGAGTGTGTGTGTGTGTATGTGATTAATCAATGGGTTTGAATATAGAGACTGATTATTGGGTGTGAATATTGGGTTTGAATATTGAGATTAATTAGTTTTGGTTAAAAAATTAAGATTGATTATTCAGTTTGGATATTGATTTGAATAGTAATACTATTAAACTAGTAATATTTTGTGGTTAAAATACTGAGATTGATTATTGGATTTGAACATTGGGTTGGAATATTAAGATTATCAATAAGTTTTATTATTGATTTAAATATTGAGATCAATTTTCAGGTTTCAGTATTGGGTTTGAATATTGAGGTTGATATAGTAGGTTTGAATATTGAGGTTGAGTAGTCGGGTTGAATATTAAAGTTGATATAAGGTTTGAATGTTGAGGTTGATTATTAGGTTTAAATATTGAGGCTGATTATTAGGTTTGAATATTGAGGTTGATTGGTAGGTTTGAATATTTAGGTTGAGTCTTAGGTTAGAATATTGAGGCTGATTATTAGGTTTGAATATTGAGGTTGATTATTAGGTTTGAATACTGAGGTTGATTAGAAGGTTTGAATATTGGGGTTGATTAGTAGATTTGAATATTGAGGTTGATTATTAGGTTTTGAATATTGTGGTTGATTGTTAAGTTAGGATATTGAGGGTTATTGTTAGGTTAGAATATTTAGGTCGATTATTAGGTTTGAATGTTGAAGTTGATTATTAGCTTTGAATATTGAGGGTTATTGTTAGGATTGAATATTGAGGTTGGTTGTTAGGTTAAAATGTTGAGGTTATTAGGTTGGAATGTGAGATTATTAGGTTAGAATGTTGAGGTTGATTATTAGATTTGATGTGAAAATTGAGATTTGAATATTGAGGTTGATTATTATGTTTGAATATTGAGGTTGATTATTATGTTTGAATACTGAAGTTGATTATTAGCTTTGAATGTTGAGGTTGATTATTAGGTTTGAATATTGAGGTTGATTATTAGGTTTGAATATTAAAATTGATTATTAGGTTTGAATATTGAGGTTGATTGTTAGGTTAGAATTTTGAGGGTTATTGTTAGATTAGAATATTTAGGTTGATTATTAGGTTTGAATATTCAAGCTGATAATTAGGTTTGAATATTGAGATTGATTATTAAGTTTGAATATTGAAGTTGATTATTAGGTTTGAATATTGAAGTTGATTATTAGGTTTGTATATTGAGGTTGATTGTTAGGTTTGAACATTGAGGTTGATGATTAGGTTTGAGTGTTGAGGTTTATTATTAGGTTTGAATATTGAGGCTGTTTATTAGGTTTGAATATTGAGGTTGATTATTAGGTTTGAATATTGAGGTTGATTGTTAGGTTTGAACATTGAGGTTGATTATTAGGTTTGAATATTGAGGGTTATTGTTAGTTTAGAATATTGGGGTTGATTATTAGGTTTGAATACTGGGTTTTAGTGAATGTTTTTAATGAATGATTTACTATATGTATGATTTGAGTAAAAGGGTTGTTTTTTCAGAGTGACTCACTGTCACATCATCTCTGAAAATAAAGACAAACATGAAATTCCTTTCCTTCTGAATCATTAGCTCCAGGACAATTTTGTTTTTCAGGACATTTGTTTCACATGACTGGAATATATGTCTCAGAATAAAAGACAATGTTTCAGGCATTAAGACGTTTAACAGATGTTTAAGTGATCTTTATGAAACATGAACATGTTGTTATTGTATTACTGCCTCCCCTGCCCCCCAGTCTATGCAGAGTTCATTTTTCTGGGCCTCTTCATGTGTGAGATGCTTATAAAGATGTACGGACTGGGGACCAGACCCTACTTCCACTCGTCCTTCAACTGTTTCGACTGTGCGGTGAGTGTCCTACTCTTTCTCTCTCTCTCTCTGTCTCTCTGTCTATCTCTGTCTCTGTCTCTCTCTGTTTCTCTCTGTCTCTCTCTCTCTCTGCTTCTCAGAGTAACCTTCACTAGTTTTTGGCCTACATTTTGCTGTGTGTATGTATAGTTGCGTGAGTGTGTGTGTGTGTATCTGTGTGTGTGTACAACTTTGTGTGTGTGTGTGTGTGTGTACGTGTATGTATATGTATGTGTGTGTGTGTCACTGTGTGTGTGTGTGTGTGTGTGTGTAAGTAACTGTGTGTGTGTGTTCCAGGTCATTGTGGGCAGTATATTTGAGGTGGTTTGGGCGGTGATTAAACCGGGGACCTCCTTTGGGATCAGTGTGCTGCGAGCTCTCCGGCTGCTCCGAATCTTCAAAGTTACCAAGTGAGTTCCTGCAGAAATGTCACAGTTTGCCCTGCATTGGAAATTACTTTAATATAGTGAGGGATGAGAGGAAAGAGGATGAGCTGTGAAGAATAAGGAGTTAGGGGTGAGGTGTGAGGGGTGAGGGGCAAGGGGCAAAAGTTAATGGGCAAAGGATGAGGGGTTAAGGATAAAGAGTGAGAGGATGAGGAACTAGGGATGAGGCATGAGGGGTGAGAAAACAAGGAAAAAGAAATGAGGGATGAGGGCAAGGGAAGAGAGGATGAGGATGGTGAATGATAGATGAAGTGTAAGAGGTGAGGTATAAAGGGCAAGAGGCAAGGGACAAGGGGCTGGAGGTGAAAGTCGAGGAGCCAGAGATGAGGGGCTGGGGGAAAAGGGCGAGGGCCAGTGACAAGGGATGAAGGGTGAGGGATGAGGAGTAAGGCACCAAGGATGAGGGATATGGGATGAGGGATGAAGGGTGAAGGGTGAAGGACGAGGGGTTAGGGATGAGGGGTGAAGGACGAGGGGTTAGGGATAAGGAGTGAGGGGCTAGGGATGAAGGGTGAGGTGTGAGGGATGAACAGTGAAGGGTGAGGGATGATGGATGAGGGGTTAGGGATGAGGGGATAGGTGAGGGATGAAGGACAAGGGGTTAGGGTTGAGGGGCGAGGGGTGAAGGGTATGGGATGAAGGACAAGGGTTTAGGCATGAGGGGTGAGGAGTTTGGGTGAAGAGAGAGATGAAGGATGAAGGACGAAGGGTTAGGGATGAGGGATGAAGAACGAGGAGTTAGGGGTGAGGAGTGAAGGGTGAGGGGTGAGGGGTTAGGGATGAGGGATGAAGAACAAGGGGTTAGGGGTTAGGCGTGAAGGGTGAGGGAGGAGAGGTTAGGGATGAGGGATGAAGGATGAGGGGTTAGGGGTGAGGGGTAAGGGATGAGGGATGAGAGGTTAGGGATGAGGGATGAAGGATGAGGGGTTAGGGATGAGGAGTTAGGGATGAGGGATGAAGAGGGAGGGATGAGGGAAGAAGGGTGAGAGATGAGGGATGAAGGATGAGGGGTATAGGGTGAGGGATGAGGGGTTAGGGATGAGGGATAAAGGGTGAGGGATGAAGGGTGAAGGGTTAGGGATGAGGGGTTAGGGATGAGGGATGTGGGGTTAGGGATGAGGGATGAAGGGTGAGGGATTAGGGATGAAGGATGAAGGATGAGGCATGAGGGATGAGGGGTTAGGGATGAGGGATGAAGGACGAGGGTTTAGGGATGAAGGGTGAAGGATGAAGGATGAGGGGCTAGGGGTGAAGGGTGAGGGATGAGGGACGAGTGGTTAGGGATGTGCTAAAAGTTGGTAAATCAAGGCAAACCCTCACTTTCTCCTTCTTTGTTTCGCTCTCTATATCTCTCTCTCAACAACTCTATATATCTCTCTCTGTATCTCTCTCTGTATCTCTCTCTCAGGTACTGGGCATCTCTGCGTAATCTGGTGGTTTCCCTGCTGAACTCCATGAAGTCCATCATTAGTTTGCTCTTCCTCCTCTTCCTCTTCATCGTGGTCTTCGCTTTGCTGGGAATGCAGCTCTTTGGGGGCCAGTCAGTATTCACCAAAGCAGCACTGCTTACAGAGATCAAATTCACACTCCCTGTACACCTCTTACTCCCCGTACACCTCTAACTCCCCGTACACCTCTAACTCTCCATACACATCTAACTCCCCATATGCCTCTTACTCCCCGTACACCTCTTACTCCGCCGTACGCCTCTTACTCCGCCGTATGCCTCTTACTCCCCGTACACCTCTTACTTCTCCTTCACCTCTTACGCCGTGTGCACCTTTTACTCCTGGTACCTCTTACTCCCGGTACCTCTTACTCCTGGTACACTCCCCGTATGCCTTTTACTCCCTGTACGCCTCTTACTCCCCTGTACACCTCTTACTCCCCATACACCTCTTACTCCCCTTCACCTCCTACTCCCCGTACGCATCTTTGACTCCCCGTACGCCTCTTATTCCCCGTATGCCTCTTACTCCCCATACACCTCTTACTCCTCATTCACCTCTTACTCTCCGTACGCCTCTGACTCCACGTACACCTCTTACTACCAGTACACCTCTTACTCCCGGTACACCTCTTACTCCCCCTTCACCTCTTACTCCCGGTACACCTATTACTCCCCGTACACCTCTTACTCCCCGTACGCCTCTTACTCCCGGGTTCACCTCTTACTCCCCCTTCACCTCTTACTCCCTGTATGCCTCTTACTCCCCGTACGCCTCTTACTCCCCGTACGCCTCTTACTCTCAGTACACCTCGTACTCTCGGTACGCCTAGTACTCTTGGCACACCTCTTACTCCCCGTACGCCTCTTACTCCCCGTACACCTCTAACTTCCTGTACGCTTCTGACTCCCCATACACCTCTTACTCCCCGTACACCTCTTACTCCTCCTTCACCTCTTACGCCCTGTGCACCTCTTACTCCTGGTACACCTCTGACTCTCCGTACGCCTCTTACTCCCTGTAAGCCTCTTACTCCCCGTACACCTTTTACTGCCAGTGCACCTCTTACTCCCGGTACGCCTCTTACTCCCTGTATGCCTCTTACTCCCCGTACACCTCTTACTCCCTGTACACCTCTTACTGCCAGTGCACCTCTTACTCACTGTACACCTCTTAGTCCCCGTACTCCTCTTAGTCCCCGTACTCCTCTTACTTCCCGTACACCTCTTACTCCCCGTACACCTCTTATTCCCCATACTCCTCTTACTCCCCGTACACCTCTTACTCCCCGTACACCTCTTACTCCCCGTACACCTCTTACTACCCATGCACCCCTGACTCCCCGTTTGCCTCTTACTCCCGGTACACCTCTTACTCCAGGTACACCTCTTACTCCTCTTTCACCTCTTACTCCCGGTACACCTCTTACTCCCGGTACACCTCTTACTCCTTGTACGCCTCTCACTCCCCGTACGCCTCTTACTCCCTGTACGCCACTCACTCCCTGTTCGCCTCTTACTCCCTGTACACCTCTTACTCCCCGTACACCTCTTACTCCCCGTGCACCTATTTATCCCCATGTACGTCTTACTCCCTGTACAGCTCTTCCACCTTTAGAGGAACAGGACGTCCTGTAAAGATGTGGAGTAATGAAAAAATTGTTATTTAAAATGTCTGGATCAGCTGTTGGAGAAGCTGGTGTCCTGGTGGTTAAGGAATTGTCCCTGGTATTAGAAGGTCATGGGTTCCAATGCCATGACCACCAATGGCATCGCCGAGGTACCCTTGAGCAAATTACTGTCCCCACACACCACTCCACACACTGCTTCTCATACATTGCTCCCCATACACTTCTCCTCCACACACTGCTCCCCACACACTGCTCCACACACCGGTCCACACACTTCTCCACACACTGCTCCACATACTGCTCCCCACACACTGCTCCTGGGTGGTGTTGTTGACTTATTGTTCTTTTTATTATTGTTATTCCTCCCCTGGCTAGGTTTAATTTTGAACAAGGAACTCCTCCGACGAACTTCGACACCTTCCCTGCCGCAATTATGACCGTGTTTCAGGTGAGCTGCTCTGAAAAAAACATTCTTTGTATGTTTTCTTGATTTAATCCTCCTGCTGAATAATATGTTTCATTTGCTTTATATTTCTGTGTGTGTGTGTGTGTGTGTATGTGTGTGTGTGTGTGTGTGTGTGTGTGTGTGTGTGGTAGATCCTAACAGGTGAGGACTGGAACATGGTGATGTATGATGGGATCAAATCTCAGGGAGGAGTGAAGAGGGGAATGATCTCCTCTGTTTTTTTCATCGTCCTTACACTGTTCGGCAACTGTATCCCCTATTATTATTATAATTATTATTCATATTAATATTGTTTTGTTGTTGTTGTTGTTGTTTTAGTATATATATGATATATGCTGTCATTACATTTATATGATGTTCTTACTATATATTCACTCTGACTGTGTACAAGATATATACAATATATTTTCATGGATTATATATTTATATATTCTCAATGACTGTTTAATACATACAATATATGCTCTTACTGACTGTATAAAAATGAGCATGTCCAGACAAAAAATGCCTATGTTTATAGTGTAAACCCTAAATATGCCCCCAAATGTACTCCCAACACACTAATATGCTAGAATGTAAATACCAATGTTACCCCTGTACAGACTGGACTGTACTTCAGGCACGCGCGTCTTCTTTGGTATAAGCAGGTAAATACAGTAGTAAATCCATTTAATGTACAGTAATAAAAATACAGGACTTTAAGAAGAACAAAATGAAAAATACGAGAACACTCGAGACGCTCCACGGGGGAAATTCTGGACTGCAGCGTCACAGGGCAGCAGCCAATCAGCAGCAAGGAGAAATAAATAATGGTCTCGGATTGGCTACTTTCAAACTTCAACAGTGGTATTTCACCATCTCTAGACACCTTTCTTTGTGTTTCTCTCCACAGTACCAATACATTTATAGTTATTTTTATATGGAAATGTAGCTGAATTTACGGTAATATTTATATTACAAAATACGTAAATTATATTTTTCTTAATAACAAAAATAAATGAAAAATTAGATATTGCTACAAAAAAAACTAAAAGACTGTGGAGGATATTTGCAATTTCCACGAATTTGCCAGGGTTTCCGCAAACAATCATTACTTCGGTTTTAAGAAAAAATCCGTGTACGACCAGGGCCCGCGAACTCTGAACCGCAAATAAGCAGGGGTTACTGTATATATGATATATGGCATACACACTCATTGACTGTATGTATGATAAATTATCTATGCACACACTGAATGTAAATATGACGTATATATGATGTATCCCCTTATTGACCGTATATGTGTCCAGACTGAGTTCCTTGACCCTGCGATTTCAGACACACTGTTGAATGTATTCTTGGCCATTGCTGTGGATAACTTGGCCAACGCTCAGGAACTCACTAAGGTACTCTTTTATTACTGCGTTGTTTCTGTACTAAATTGAAAGGAAAACTCATTTACCAAAATCCCCCCTTCAATAGTATGTATAAACTGGGTGGGTTCAGAGTGGGTTTGGTAAATCACTTTTCTTTGGGGACTATTTTACCTCACGACGCCCTGCATGTGTCCCTCCACCATGAACGGGTTTTAGGGCCAAAATCTTCTCAGAACTCTGGTAGAACAACGTCTCAGGCGGCGCAACCAGAACCATCTTATGGAAATACTTTCTGTGAGGAGATTTTAGAGGCAGACTACTGGTTCCATTCACCTCCACTGTGAACAGAACTGACTCTGAGAGTTTCTCACAGAACCCACTATGGAACCTTTCGGTTTACCTAAAATACTGAACTAGGGAGGAGTTTTGGAAAATGAGTTGACATCCCCATCAAGGAAACTTTCCCTTGTTAGCTATCAGCTGCTTCTTCTGGAGGTGCTATTAGTGTTGTAGCCTGGAGTTTCCTTTCTAAGATGTGTGTGTGTGTGTGTGTGTGTGTGTGTGTGTGTGTGTGTCAGGATGAGCAAGAGGAGGAAGAGGCGACCTCACAGAAGATTGCTCTGCAGAAGGCCAAAGAGGTCGCAGAGGTCAGCCCGCTTTCTGCCACCAACCTGTCCATTGCTGCGTAAGTGTCTCTAACATGCACACACACACACACACACACACACACACATACACACACCACTGGCACGGACAGACGCTCATTTGAGCTCACAAACATAACTCAGTCCAGCCTCATGAATATTCAATACTATTAATGGACATGCTCACTTACAAGACACCCCTGACACCCAGGTCTTCATGAATATGCGTGAATATGCAAATGAGCTGCAGCTCGGCTGGTCCAGAAGATCCAACCTCACTGACACTTTAATGTGCTCTGGAGCTGTTCACGCTGGATTGTTCTGATCCAATTCAGATTAATGGTCTTATCTTAGCTTAACCTGTCAGATCAGCCTATTATCACTCTGGAGAAAATCCACCAAATCCACTCTCACTCACTCCCACTCACTCCCATCGACTACTGTCCACTCCGATTCACTCTCGCTCACTCCTATTCACTCCTGCCCAATCCCATTCACTCCCATTCCCTCTCAGTCACTCCCACTCACTCCCACTCATTCCTATCCACTCCTATCCACTCCTGTCCAAACCCATTCACTCCCATTCACTCTCACTGTCTCTCGTCAACTACTGTTCACTTCCATTCACTCCCATTCACTCTCACTCTCTCCCATCAACTACTGTTCACTTCCATTCTATCTCATTCACTCTCACTCACTCCCACTCACTCCTATCCACTACTGTCCACGCCCATTCACTCCTATCCATTCCTATCCACTCCCATTCATTCCTATCCATTCCTACCCACTCCCATCCATTCCCATTCTCCCCCGCCCACTCTTGTCAACTCCCATCAAATCACACAAGCCTCTATAAGCCTGGACATCCATAAGCCTCTTTTCCAATCTCTCTCTTTTCCTCTCTCTCTCTTTTCCTCTCTCTCTCTATTCCTCTTTCTCTCTTTTCCTCTCTCCCCTTTCCTCTATTTCTCTCTCTCTCTCTCTCTCTCTCTCTCTCTCTCCCTGTCTCTGTCTCAGTAAAGAGCAGCAGAAGAACTCGAAGCCCCAAAAGTCCGTGTGGGAGCAGCGCACCAGTGAGATTCGCCGGCAGAACCTGATGACCAGCAGGGAGGCACTGTACAATGAGCTGGATGCAGAAGATCACTGGAAGGTCAGATAGAGAATTTGAATTTATTGACTGAATGATTGATTGACTGTATACCAGAATGCGCTGTTCAAGTTCCCGCAATAAAGGCGTGACCTTCCCTCTCAGCAGGGCAACTACCGCAACCGCCCCGACATGAAAACCCACCTAGATCGCCCCCTGGTGGTCAACCCTCAGGAAAACCGCAACAATAACACCAACAAACCCCGGCCGGGTGAACCCGAGGACCTCCCGCCTCATCCGCCACGCTACCAGCCCCCCCAAACCAGCCAGTTTTGCATGCACCAGCTGGACCCCCGTGACTCCCGGCACCATGGTCACACACACAGGCGGCGGGAGGATGGGGGTCGGAGGCACCGCAGCAGGGGAACTGAGCCCAGAGGAGACTCGGAGGAACCACAGGAGAGGAGGCAGAGGAGGCATCGCCACAGCAACCACGGAGATGGAGATGGGAAGAGGGAACGGACCTGTCCCCATCGCTCAAGGAAGTGAGTGTGTGTGTGTGTGTGTTCACTCAGAAAACAGTAACCAGATGGTTTAATTTTATCTCTCTCTAACTGTCTCAGGGGCAGCTGGTGACATAGTGGTTAGGGAGTTGTCCCTGCAATCAGAAGATTGTGGGTTCAAATCCCAACACTGCTAGTGCCATCGCTGAGGTTCCCCTGAAAAGGTACCGTCCCCACACACTGCTCCCCGGTGCCCCTCGTTCGTGGCAGCACCCTGCTTCTTTTGGTGAATGGGTTAAAGGAGTTAAATGCAGAGACTATAAGGGGCCACTTTACTTTACTTTACTTTGTCTCTCTCTCTTTCAGAGAGGGTGTTGTGTCGGTTGCTCACCCTGTGCATGGTCTGATGTGTGACGACAGTGTGTACAGTGAAGATCTAGATAACCTGCGGAACAGCAGACTGGCGCTGCATGACCCGGCGCCGTTCTGCGCCTCGGAACAGGCCAACAACCTGCTGAACCTGCGAGGGCCGGAGCCTCAGGACACCGTCCTCATTCTCACACAGCCTGCACACTCCCCCAGCAAGACCGAACACATCGCCTTAGACATGCCCCCCCTGTACCCCTCGCTTCACGCCCAGCTGCAGGGTGAGTGCCTCTTAATTAACGACTGGTGTGACTGTGTCGGCAGCTACCCTGCAACACCATAGCGACCACTACATTTACCACAGCAACCTGCTAATTGTGCTGTAGCAGCCACCAGCAGTGCCATAGCAACCACCTATCAACCAGTTACCACAGCAACTGCGCAGTCACACTTTGCGTTTTCTTACAGAAATGCATTTTAGTTTTCACAGGTTAATACAGGTTAATAAACAAGTAAGAAAAAACAGTTAAGATGGTGAGTGCTCGAGGTTTTTTTAAATATATATTAAAAGATGTATAAGAGATAAACGAGAGGACTGGTTAGTCACCAAGGTGCTCCTTGAAGAGGGGGGTCTTGAAGAGGGGGGTCTTGAAGACAGTGAGGGACCCAGATCTCCAGAAGAGGGAGTTCGTTCCACCACTGGGGGGCCGAGACTGAGAAGAGTCCTGACGCAGGTCTTCCTCTTCTTCTGAGTAGTGGAGGTTCGAGTAGTGCTTGAAGTTCTGAGAGGACGAGAAGTGACGCTGCTCGATCAGAGCTGATAAGTTTGGAGGTACAAGTCCATTCTTGTCCTCGAAGGCAAGTGTTAAGGTTCTGAACTGAGTGCGAGCGCCACAGGGAGCCAGTGAAGGTTCTGTAGTAGAGGCGTAGTGTGAGAGAATTTAGGAAGATTGAAGACTGACCTCGCAGCTGCATTCTGAATCAGCTGAAGTGTCTCGTTACCTTCACTGGAAGTCCAGCCAGTAGAAAGTTGCAGTAGTCCAGTTTGGAGATGACCAGAGACTGGACGAGTATCTGTGTAGCTTCAGTGGTGTGAAAGGGTCGGATTCTTCGGATGTTTTAGAGAAGGTAGAGAAGGTCCTGGAGAGGTGGGGGTTGGACTCTTCTGATGTTGTAGAGAAGGTAGAAAAGATAGAGAAAGTCCTGGAGAGGTGGGGTCGGACTCTTCAGATGTTATAGAGATGATAGAGAAGGTAGAGAAGGTCCTGGAGAGGTGGGGCTCGGACTCTTCTGATGTTGTAGAGAAGGTAGAGAAGGTCCTGGAGAGGTGGGGGAGAAGGTCCTGGAGAGGTGGGGGTCGGACTCTTCTGATGTT
>JBBIGA010031710.1:0-13878 GCA_037576975.1 Alestes dentex | reverse complement strand
ACACAACCCTCTGCATTTATCTGGACTTGGGACCGGCACAAGGAATCACTGGCTTGTGACCTCTTATGGTTGCATTAAACCCTTGATGTATGTATAGTATATTTTCACACTATTGAATACATTCACTCATTCATACAGCAGAATTAAAAACCAGGCATTATCGAAAGCATTTTCAGATCACGAAAAACATCATAGCATCCTGGGGACTGTATTCCTCCCCCCATCTCACTGCCTTTCAACCTGTTTCAACTGCTTTGCAAACAAAAATGATAAAGAATCAACTCATTATTGTTACACTTTTAGTGGGAAATGCGTAGTATATTTTCACAATATTGCATACATTCACTCTTTCATGCAACAGAAGTAAAAACCCGGCACTGTTTTGATAACGCTCATCGACAGCGTTATCAGATTACGTATCATGGGGGATGTATGATTTTCCCATCCCTCAGTCACCAGTTAGCACTCATAGTGGCGGTGTTACGCACAGCCCATTAAAACACATAGGGTAGGAAGCGTTGTCCTAGCACGTAAAAAAGGCCTAAAATGTGATCACAGCACGTTTGAACAGATTTTATGTCGTGATGACTACATGAAAAAACGTGAGACCAGGTTGAGATGGGAGGAAATCAGAGCTCTGCTTGGCCTGGACCGAACCAAAATTCTGGCCCAGTAAATTACTGGGGTGAGCAAAATGGATACTAGGGGGTCCCAGAGAAACCTACAGGGGACTCTCAGCTGTTATTGACTAGCAGAGGAGCTGATGAGGAACCAAGGCTGCAGGTACAAAAATTCCTATGCTATAGATACTTGTCTAAATTCAACTTATGCGGTTAATCTCCCCAGGTCAGGAAAATTAGTTAAGACAGAAAGACTCTCGGGACAAGACCAGCTAGTACCAGTACCTGCTCCCGTCCAATTAACAGTACAGGGAAAACCAATTGGAATACCTGTTACAGTTTCAGAACAAACATCAGTAAATTTATTAGGAAAAGATGCTTTGTGCCAATTGGGAATCCAAATCTGGGGTACTCCGGATAGTGTGTATGTAGATGAGATGGTAGTACGTACACTAATGAGTATACTACGGGAAAAAGAAGTAATGTGTATTTATGAGCCCGGTCTCACGGGTTTTCGTGCAGTCATCACGAAATACAATTTAATCAAAATACGTGCTCCGATTTTTTCGTGCTAGGACAATACTTCTCTTGGATAGTACAATGTAACAATGTGTTGATTATTTAATTATTTGCCCCCCAACAATACAACAGTGGCATGAGGACTCCATCAAAGTCCTCAAGAAATTAGAGAAGGTGGGACATAGTGTCACAGGTAACGTTACATTTCTGTCAACCGCTAGTAGAATACCTCGGAAGGCTGGTGGTGCATAGAACTAAAGCAACAGCACCCTCACAGCTGGAAGGAATCAGCAAAGCACCACAGCCAATGACAGTAGGACAGATCCTTTTTGGGAATGACAGGCTTTAGTGCAGAATGGATTGAAGACTATGCAATATCTAGCTGACGCATCCAGATGTAACTCTTAAAAGATATACGACAGTAAATCCAGCACAGTTGTTGCCATTTCAATTTGAAGGAAAACCACATGATTGCGTTGCTGAAACCCTCGCCTTCTCAGGGCTAAGACCTGATTTAGATTCTATAGCAATTGTAGAAGCTGACTGAACTTATTGTGTTGATGAGTCTTGCTTTAGAGATTGTTTAGGAGACTATATAGGCGATGCAGTAATTAGAAAAGAAAAATGGAACAGTTTTGAAGTAGAAAAAGCTGAACACTGTCCCCAACCATGTTCTGCTCAGCTAGCTGAACAAAAAGTTAATTGCTCCAGGTAAATTGCTAACGATACTTATCTCTAACGTACATGGCTTGGGTCATTGCTCAAGGGGAGAAGTGGAAAGGAAAATAAAGAAGCAAGGATTTTGGTCTCCATATCTACAAGCAACAGTTGCATTATTGGGTAGATGTGACGTGTGTGCCCAAAATAGTGTTAGAAAGGGAATCACTACCCCTGCAGGGCACATACCAGTGCCCACAGGACCATTTTAGCACTTGGTAATTGATTATGTGGGCATGATCAAATGCGTTAGAGGAAATAGGTATATGCTTGTGGTCACTGACAGATTTAGTAGATGGGTAGAACAACCCCATCTAAGGATCAGAGTGCTAGAACAGTGGTGAAGTTTTTGATGAATGGAAGTCAATCCAAGATTGGAATCCCATCAGAAATCAGTTCTGATTATGGCTCAGCTTTTATCCAGCAACCTGTTAAAAAGGTATTACAACAGTTTATCATCCCCAGTCTAAAGGGATGGTAGAGCGAGTCAATGGGACCCTGAAGGTGAAATGAAACAAGATTTGTGTGGAAACTTGATTAAACTGGGTTGTTGCACTACCTTTGGCATTAATACAATAATACATGCAAGCCAACAGGACCACCTACCTGACTCCCCATCAGATACTCACTGGGAGACATATGACTGTACCACATTTAAAGGAACCTAATCAGGGACCGCCTTTGGAGCAGTTGGCAGCATAATTAAGCGCATTTATGAGGCAACTAACTGCTATACATCTATCAACAGGAGCAAAGGCATGTTCCATGGTCGGAACCAGAGGAGGAACCAGTGAATCCATTGAGGCCTAGAGATCAGTTATACATCAGAGTATTTGGAAGAAGGTGGAACAAACCAAGACAAAGTGGTCCCCATAAGTTGGTAAGAGTGACACCCACAGCAATACAAGTTGAAGACAGTACTACTTGGTATCATCTAACCACTGTACTCGAGTCCCAAGAAATCTATTGCCTAGAACAGAGCCAGAAGACAGTGACAATGATGAATCATGCACAGGAGAAGATCGCCATGGAAGCAATCAGGAGAGCCCTGCACCAAGAGAGGGAGCTGATGCCTGTTCCGATCATGGTGACCCTTCAGATGGACCAGACAGAGGAGAGAGAGAGAGGACGCCTTACCAGGGGATCAGGAGGGCACAACAGCATGTGCAGAGGCTCTAGATGAGGCAGGAGAACAGGAGAAGACAGAGGAACAGGAAGAGCACTCGATGAGCCTGCAGACATCACGACTACTCCCCATCCCAGATCCAGTAGAACCACCCGGTGCCGTTCTCCGGGTGCCATTCGGTGACAGCGATCAGCCCACCTGTGACACCAGTCAGCCAACCAGCTCTGACCAGCATGTCCAAGGGGAAGGGACAGAACCAGGTGTTGCTGATCATCAAATGTCTGTTGCTGACGATTTTACTGTCTTTGATGATTTTTTCTCTAATGAGCCAGTTGCGGGGCAGCAGAAGTCTCCAGACCTACAAGACCTCGCCGATATTGACATTGGTTCAGATACGCCATGCCATCAATCATGACCTGTTTGACTGCAATATACAGGGTACTGAGAACTTGACAGCTGTTACACAAAAGGGACAGAAAAGACACATTAGTGGTTGTGCTACAGTTACGCTGGTGGCTAGAAGTGGACTTACACCACAAGAACACTGTTTTTCATTTACTTACACTCGTAACTCGGACTAATGGGCCTGGTGTCATTCCTTACCTTAGCAAAAGAAGTGGTTTTGAAATATGGCCAACAACAGCTGAGTGTAATGTCACAGGATAAACTAGCATCAGAACGAAGTGTTTAATTGATGGTTGCATTCTTCTAGATACAGCTTAACTAATGACTGTAGAAAAAGAGGCCATATTACTTACGAGCTAGATATCTTCAAAAGGTGCTCCAGAAAACGCATCCGTAAGGCACATCAAATCAATAGAACTTGGCGATCAAGCTCCATCCTACACTGAGGGCATGGACTTACAGGAAGCCCAGTTTAACACTTGGTACTGATGGGCACAATACACTGTGAGAGAACTGACCAAGACGGAGTGTGTAGTATGTGCACAATCACCATTAGCCAAGGTGGTCGTAGTCCTTAATCTATATGCATATGGCCATTGTGCAGTTTTCAACAGACATTTTTGTGAAAAAATTGATCGTTCTGTCCAGTTTTATGTTTAAGCCATCTTGCCAATCCTGATTATCAGGTCATCATTAGATGCCCAAAAGCTAGATATTGTAGGGAATTTGTGAGCCTTAATCTATCACATGTAGAGCTTTCCACAAATTACATTATTAACTGGACGGACACATATGAATGCTCAGATGCAGATGGTGAAAAGGCTGGGTATTTTCAGGGGAAGTGTGGACTAACTATTCATTTTTCCCATTCCTGGCATGCTTAGACCCCACGCAGCTTCCAGGCCATGTAACCAATCCTTGATTACCACTTCAGAAAATTGCAGCAAGCAAAACTGGGTTTTACCACCTATGACAGTTGTAGCAAATCAGATTAAAGTCCTAGCAGAATTTTTCTGGATTTGTGGAGGCACGACACTTGCCTCGGACAGGAATATGTGTAAGGGTTAAAGCTATCCAGAGAGTGACAGTTATTGAGAAGGTGATCACTAGCACTGTGACTAATCAGATGAGTGTTGTGGAAGCACAGGAAATTTAATATTTTTCAAACTCCAAATACCACAGCTTTACTGAAGGTGGTTTATATGAACATGGATTAGTAATTCTGAAGATTTATGTTTTTTACTAGTTCTTGTCATGCTCTTAGTAGACTATATATGGCTAAGCAACCCTAACCGTCTTTTTCAGGCTAAGGACACAGACCCCAAAGGAGGAAAGCTCCTGCTACAGTATATCCCAATTGACAATAGTGGCCCAGTGCGCATTGCTATGATCCACTATACATTTGTCCCACATCCTGAGTTTGCTGCTATCTTCTCACCATTTGATTTCATCAACAAATATTATGTTGGCCAACATAACATAAATGTTGTCTACATCCGGTCCAGATTATGATGCTCTTTGTATTGAGTATGCACCTTTGTGTTTCAATTGAGGGAGCAGAGGAAGATTTCCCTGTTCCTGAATACAGCACTAGATTCAAACTGAAACTAATCACATTTGGTATGCACCAGTTATTTTCTATTATTATGATTACCTCAAGAGTGACCAGTGAAGTACAGTGAAGTACTCACTTGGTAGACACCACCGGTACTGTGCTACTGCGCATGAAGTACTAAACGGGGAAGGAGGATTGACTGGCATTCCACCAGTTTGGAAAGGACTTTGAGGGGAAACACAATATTTTTATTCTCACATGTAACCTGTTTTGCATGTTTCCATTATCAGTATTTTAGTAGTACATATAAACAACATATCCTCTAGGTTTCAATATGTCTTTGAGTACTGATTAGTTATTCATTTTATCCTTTTGCCTATAAGCATTTATACATACCATAATCCAGTAGTATTTGAGGGCAGTTCCCTGTGTCCTGCTTGTTTTCTTATCATGGTTATCCTTTTATGAGCACAAACAAGTTATTCATGATTTAACACCTGATATATGTAATCATATATTATTTTATCACAGTAGGAATTAGAAGATTTCATTTTGACACATGTACTCCTGTTATTCAGTTTTAGTTATCATACTTATGCTTGCTGGGGTGTCACACGATTTAAAAAATTAATCTAATTAATTACAAGATCTCTGATTAATTAATCAAAATTAATCACGCACATTATTGTTGTAAAAGCCTTTAAAAAAGTAAATGAATTTTGGCATCAACATTGCAAGCTTTCAGCATCTCTTTTATTTAATAACTGTTTTTGCACTGTTCATGTGCAGTAATGGTCATAGCAATCAAAAATATGACCTAATATGCTGAGGCAAAGGCTTCAGGAAAAACAAAGAGAGGACTATCAGGTGCAGTTTAAGACAATGTACACACATGTACAGGTGTTCTGATGAATACATATAAATAATATGCATAATCAGAGAAAAATATATTGTATTTAAAAATTCTATCGATTCATGCTACCCATGTCAAAAAATGCTACCTTGAAGCTTATACAGTTTATACAGTCAGTTTAGGACTGATAATGATGACAAAAATTGGCAAATAAAATGCATAATTCGAGAAAATAACATTAAATATATTTTATTTAAATTAGAAGAGCCTAGATAGATAGATAGATCTTTAGAGGTGCATAAAGCCAGTTTATACAGTCAGGTTCTAACACTGAGAAAAGCTACCATGAAGCAGGGTGTTCTGATGATTCATGCTGCCTGTGAAAAAATGCTCCCTTGAAGTTTATACAGCTGTCAGTGTCCCAAGGTAGCACAGATTTATGGGTGTGGCACTAAATCCCAAGACTGTGGAATTGCACATGTGCAGAATGGCATGGTAGCACATCTCGATGGGTAGCATGTTTTGACAGAACACTTGGTGCAATTAATCAGCGTTAATTGTTTTAACGTGTTATTTTTTCTGGAATTAATTGATCGAAATGAACATGTTAATTTAACACCCCAAGTAATTTTGGCACATTTGGCAGCGTCTGCCTGAAGTGCCAATTGTGATGCAATTAATTAGGGAATTGTGTGAAGTGGCGCAATTAATCAGCGTTAATTGTTTCAATGTGTTATTTTTTCTGTGATTAATTGATCGAAATGAACATGTTAATTTGACACCCCAAGTAATTTTGGCACATTTGGCAGCGTCTGTCTGAAGTGCCAATTTTCTTTTTCTCTCGCAGTTTCTCTGCGCTCCTTTACGTTATCTCTCCATCTCATCCACTATTGTTGCACACTGGCACAAAGCCAAAAGCGGGAGGCGTCAAAGATTGGGCCAGCCCCGTGTCCGTAAAGAAAAGAAACAATGGGCCGCAGATGAGTGTTTCATGGGCTGGTGGTCGGGAAATAAACTTTTTTTGGCGAATGCATTACACAGGCACAGTGACCAAAGTGAAAGTGTTGGTGGTGTTTAAAAAGTTGATTGGGCCAGCCCAGTGTCAGTTGGGCCAGCGATGTATGAGTCTTATGGGCCAGTCGGACCAATAAATAAATGGGCCAGTCAGACCAATAATTACCAAGTTGGACAGACCAGATGGTATATTCCCAAATGTGTTTATTTTAATTTATGTAATTATACATTTTTTCCCCCTTAATAACAACCCCACCATCCCACCCCAAGGCAAACTATGGAATACAACAACAAATTACGGAAAACAGTAAAAGTAAAAAAAAAAATTGTGTATGTCACATTCAAATGTAAGGCACATGAGCCAACAGTTCTCAGATGACTGATGGTCAGCCACAAAGCATGTCAAACTTTTCATTCATAATTCACTAATCTGGGGGAAAATTTTCATTGCTTTAAAATAGGAAATCAGGGTGGGTGAATGCGTGCATGAGTGAGTGGGTGAATATGTGAGTGAGTGGGTGAGTGAATGAGTGAGTGACTGAGTGAGTGAGTGGCTGGGTGAGTGAGTGGGTGGGTGAATGTGTGGGTGGGTGAGTGAGTGAGTGGGTGAGTGGGTGAGTGAATGTGTGCGTGAGTGGGTGGGTGGATGTGTGAGTGAATGAGTGAATGAGTGAGTGTGTGGGTGGGTGAATGGGTGAATGTGTGAGTGAGTGAGTGAGTGAGTGAGTGTGTTGGTGAGTGAGTGTGTGAGTGGGTGAATGTGTGAGTGAGTGAGTGAGTGTGTGCATGTAGTGTCCAAGTTTGACAGGGAATGTTTAGCGATGAGGGTGAGGGCCCACAACCACGCCACCCCGGCGCACAAGTGAGACAGAGCAACCCAGATGCCGCAGGATCCGGGCCCCGAGTGATGCCGGGGGGCCCGGCCGCTCGCCCCAGGAGGGCCGAGTGCCAGCCCCGAGAGGCGGGGGCGGAGGCCCCTGATGTGGGCCCCCGCGGCCCACGGCGACAGAGCGCCCGACCCCGCCGGACAGGCGTCCCACAAGCCCCGCGGGGAATCCGCCCCCCCACCGGGCAGAGCCCTCCCCGCAGTGGGCAGGTCACCAGACGCCAGCCAGCAACCATAGAGCCGAGGGCACGCCCCCAAAGCTCTCCACACCCCTTGCCAACCCCTACCCACCTGCCATCCTACCTGCCTATTCCCCCCCCCACCCCCCTCACCAACCCCCTACAATCCCCTGCCCTATAATCACTCACTTTCCCACCCACCTAACCTCCCCCTACCCCCTGCTCACCCACCTAACCACCCCCCAACCCCCCTTGCCATACCCCTATGTATCCCCTGCATGGCCCCCGACCCTACTGTCTAAAGTGCGATTAAAATGGAGGGGAAGAAAGCCACGAAGGCCCGTGGAGACTGCCACCAAAGAGAACAGATGTTAGAATTCATGAGATCCATCTTGAACATCCTTTGCCCTGTATAATGTGTTCTATGTAGGGTTTTATACTGTACAAGTTGAAGGTTGGAGTTTTTTGTCATTCTGAAAGTGTTTATGCATATTTGTGCCCATGTATTCTGGTCTAGACTAGTGGACAAATCTGTTTCCCATTTTGAGGTTGACAGTAAAATTGAACTGTCTGTGTTCGAAAATGTTCTATATATTTTTGATAGTAATTTTGGGGTGGAGAGCTTCATAAATTCTATCACACTAGTAGGTACTTGCCGGATTATATCCTTATTTTTAAATTTCGCTTGAATTGCGGATTTAAGTTGTTGATAATCTAAACATTTACCACTATGAATAGTGTAGTGTGAAATGAGATCTTGAAATGGAATAAATTTTAATAAAGCTATTAAGTCACAAAGCCACACAGACCCAAATGGAGGCTGTGGTAACTTCTGTTGCAATAAGATTCGTCTGTGTGCAAAAAGAGATGCAAAAGACATTCCATGCAACATCTGTCAACTTCTTCATCCACTGGTATTCCACATAGAGCTATTTCAGGTCTAGATTTTATATCTAACTAGAATACTTTGTTTAGAATTTTGTATACAAAGGTCCAGAAACTTCTGAGTGTTTTACAGGACAAGAACATATGAACTGTTGTGGGCCAAAAATGATTGGACTCTACACACTCAGGATTCAAGATTCAGAGAGACTTTTAAAATCAAACAAAGTTTATTTTATTTGCCAGGCAAAGAACAATTCGTACTCAGCACACCAGGTTCAATGGTCTGTGAGGATGGCTGCTCCTACTGCTCGGGCCACCGCTTCCTGTCCTTGTGCTTTAGAGCATGCTGACATTACAAGGTCATTGCAAGAGATGCACACCTGCATCTGACCATACCTATTCTAAGCTCACGACCTTTAAGAAAAGTGTTTGTTCTTACGGAAACCTTTGTTCTCAGCCCCTGACCTTTTCCAAAGCAGCATCTCCTCTCCTCGATCAGGTAAAACATATTTTATTTCAGACAAAATGGAACATAAGAAGAAATACAAGCACAGCAGAATTTAATTATAAAAAATACAAATACTGCAAAACATTTTAACCAATAAAATTTCCTCCACATGAACAAAGTCAGACATTTATCACAGGTATCATTTAAGTTAGGGTATATTTTGGAAAGCAATTTGTAAAATAGATACAATGGATGTCTTTAAATTGAATTTGGTCCAGACGGCCACATGATGTGGTCCCATTTTTGTAAGAGCCTGGCTCCAGGTTTTATCAGACATTTCAATTCCCAGTTTTTTAGCCCTTTCCAATGTAATGTTATCTGTTGATATCTTATTTATAGACATAGTTACATGATGTATTCTAGATATTTTTTACCTTTAAGATGTGAGGAAATTTGTAAAATCTTTTCTAATGCTGAAGTAACAGGTTGAGATGGGAAGCATGGAATTGAGATTTGAGATTGAATATACTGTCTAATCTGAAAACATTGGAAAGAGTGAGACTGTGGTAACTTGAATTTTTTAGAGAGAGCACCAAAACTAGCAAAGGTGTTAACAATGTAGAGATCCTTACATTCAACAAGACACAATTTCTGCCATTTCATGAAAGAGTGTTCTAGTTGAGCAGCCGAGAAAAGATAGGGCTTTGCACTGAGAAATGATAAAATCTAAAATTTTTTGACAGAATGGGGACCATATTTTAAATAGTGCAATGCAGAGAAGGGTAGTTCTATTGTGAACATGGCTGGAATTGATGAGGATTTACAGGAATTTCCTTCCACCTAATACCACTCTATCTCTGTGGACTGAGATCAGCAGATAATTTTCTGAATGTTTGCTCCCCAGTGGTAGCACCTGAGATTGGGCAGAGCCAATCCGCCTTATGTTTTTATCTCCAGAGAAGCTCTTTAGGTATTATGTATTCTTTATGATTTTTGCCTCCCAGTAAGAGAGGAATCACCCAATACATTTTAATCATTTCTTAGCCAATTAAACCAATGTTTGAGTGTCTCCAAACACCAGTGAACCATTGAAAGCATGGGAGTTTTGTGAACCAAAACTGTCCAGATTATACGGTCATGAACACATATATTACTCACATAAATGAACTAATATAAATATTTTAAATAATTTAGGTTGCCAATATAAAGTCAGCTAGAAATAAGGGTAGAAAGCACCTAGGACATGGTGTGTGTAGTAATAAAATCTACACAAAACATTACATTCTGACAGGAGGCCACCTTGGAACCCACTGTAGTGATAGCTGTCTGTGGATCACTACTGTTAATTTAAACAATTTTATAAATATGTTAATACCAAGACAACTAATGTACCTTGAGCTCCAAAACATCATATTCTAACAGAACCCACCGTACCAAAAGCCATGTTTGTGGATGACTGCTGTTAATTTATACGATTTTTTTAACAACTCTGTCACAGAAAGTGACTGGGAGAGGGTGGGGTCGGTATGGATGAATTAATGAATGTTGTAAAACATATTTAAATTATATATGTCCTTTAAAAGGAAGTCAGTGAAGAATCAGGATTATTAAGATGTTTGGAGAAAATAGCAAACCAGTTCCGAAGGGCAAGAATTGCTGAGAACCAACCCAAAAGCAATGTCAATGGGCTAAAAAAACAAAACAAAATAAAAAAACTACAGTTAAAGCCAGAATCACTAGGTTTGTGAATTTTAAAAGCTGGAATTACTGTAACTTGTACTGTAAGCCTAATCATATGGTACTGTAAGACTAACCATACACCTTTAACGGTTTAAAAGCTGGAACCACAAACACAGCAAAAAATAACATTTACTAGTTTCAAAGCTGGAATTAGAAGGTAACTTAAAACATGGAACTTAACACCCCCCATGTGGATGGCTGATGTGAATGCAACATTTGCCAAGGTCAGGAAATAAAAGTGGTAGAATCAAAGTTTTACAAAGTTCTTGAAATAAACTTCATAAACCTAAAAATCATGGTTCTTATAGTAATTTTAGTTATTACCGTGATCGGCCATAAAACAGACAATACGTTTTCAATCAATACAAACTGCGGGAGCTTAAAGCAGCAGTAGCCCGGGAAGGTGATGATCTGGTCTCATGGTGATCAGTCAGGCTAGACAAATGTGCAGCAGTTCCCCTCAGACAAATAAATCAGAGAAGAGAGTTTGTTCTGTTTACATATGCAGAGAATTATTTATTTCTTTGAGGAGTGCAAGACTCCGGCATAGCCTAGCTAGAAAGGGCTGGACTGAGGGGTATGATAGACATAAGAGCACCATGAGACACCACCATATCTCCATTCCACTGTCACAAACCTGAGTGATTTATATGTCATTAGTAGAAATAGTAGAATTTGTAGAAGCCAATGAAATCTTGATAATATTGCACTAATGTGATCATATTTCCTGGTTCTCATGAGGACTCTAGATGACGCATTCTGAACTATGTGAAGCTCATTTAGATTTATGTTGGAGCAGCCTGACAAGAGGTTGTTACAATACTCAAGTCTGGAAGGAATAAAGATGTGGATGTGGAAGGAATAATGATGTGGACTAATTTTTCTGCATCATGGAGAGCAAAATTTAACTTAGCAAAATTTTATAGATGAAGGAAAGCTAATTTAGTAACAGTACTTATGTGTGTGTTGAATGAAAGATCGGGATCCATAGATTGACACCAAGATTCTTTACAGTTAACACTGGAGAGGATGAGGAGCCAGCATGATAAGCATTAGGCCTGACACTTTGTTTCTAGCAGCTTTCATATCTTGAAGCATGATCTCTGTTTTATCTGCATTGAGTAGGAGAAAGTTATGTGACATCCAGTCTTTTATATCTTTAATGCAGTTCCCAATCTTATTTAATCTAAGTTTATCATCTGGGTTGGCAAAGATATAAAGTTGTGTATCATCATCACTATTGTGAGCATACACAAAGTAAATAAAAGAGGTCCTAATACAGAACCTTGTGGGACACCATATTTTACTTGGGTGGGTGCTGAGGATTCCCTGTTAATTTTTACAAACTGATGGTGGTCGGTCAGGTGTGATCTAAACTAGGATAAGGTGGTTCCAGTGACACTTTACTAAGGCTGTTTCTGTGCTATGATGAGGCCGGAACCCAGATTAAAAATTTTCATATACAGTAACCACCAGGTTTTACGCGGATCAGGAGTCGCGGAATCAGTCTCACATGGATTTTTTCTAAGAACCTAATTGATAGTTGTATGTGGAAATCTCCACAATAACACGGAAACTGCAAATATTCTCCACATTTTTTTTTTTGCTTTTTTCGTGCCAATTTTTTTTTTTTTTTTTTTTACCATTTTAGTTGTAAATTATTAAGAAAAATATAATTTACTAATTTTGTAACATAAATATTAAAGTAAATTCAGCTACATTCCCACATTAAATATAACTGTATAAATGTTTTTGTACTGTCCAGAGAAAAACAAAGAAAGCGCATCTTGGGATGGTGAAAAACGCTGTACTCAGAGGCAGGAGGTTTGAAAGTAGCCTATACAGAACATTATTTATTTCTCCATGCTGCTGATTGCATCTGGCAGCTGCAAACCAGAATTTCCTCAGTGGAGCGTATTTCTCTTGTTTTTCATTTTGTTCTTCATAAAGCTCTTACACTGTGAAAAATATTGCAGATTACCCATACATTTTTGTTACTAAAAAAGTTACTAAAAAAGTAAATTATTACTGTATTTACCCTGCTTATACCAAAGAAAACAGCAGCGCATACCAAAGAAAATGTAAATATAATTTACTAATTTTATAACATAAATATTGACGTAAATTCAGCTACATTTTCATATAAAATATAACTGTATTAATGTTTTTGTACTGTTCAGAGAACACAAAGAACGCTTGTTTTTTGTGTCATTAACAGGCTGCTTGCTGCCTGAGTCACAGAAAATCTCAAGAGTTCTTTTTATTCTTTTTCAAAATGCCATCGATATATTTTAATAAAACACATATTTGAAAACTAGAAGATTTAAGGTTTCTAGTGGTGTTACTTAAATGTTTCTAGGACAAAAACTCGTGGAGCTTTAGATGATTGTTTTGGAACAGTCGAAATATCCCTCAGGAGGGATTGCCGACCTCAGAGGATTAAATAGCACTGTACTCAGAGCAGGGGCAGACTGAATAAGACACGCCGCCTGGCGAACAGTAAATTATTGAACTGTAAAAATTATTGGTGATTATCTGTACATTTGACTGTATTTATACTCAATTAAATTATTATTGTATTTGCCCTGCTTATACCAAAGAAAACAGCAGTGCATATCAAAGAAAACACCCACGCATTTTCATTAAGGGTAAGGTATAAATTGAGTTTAAAATGGACCATATTTGGGGGCATATTTAGGGTTTACACTATAAAAATTGGCATTTTAAGACATTTTTTTTACCAAAACACTACAACGCAGTTTTTCACTATACACGGGTGCTCTTGGAATGGAACCCCCGCGAGAAGTGGGGGTTTACTGCATACGGTTTTTGTGTAGTAACGAACATAACTGGTGGGTCACAACTTTCTCTAAAATCTTAGAAAGAAATGGAAGATTAGAATTTAATAACTGCTAATTTAAGGGTTTTGGT
>JBBIGA010031700.1:0-11066 GCA_037576975.1 Alestes dentex | reverse complement strand
TCTGCCCATAACCACTGAATTAGCCGAATTAGACTAAAAAGACATTCTTCACTTAGTTATGTCTGCCCATAACCACTGAATTAGCCGAATTAGACTAAAAAGACATTCTTCACTTAGTTATGTCTGCCCATAACCACTAGATAAGTGCTACATTGCAGTGATTTTACCATGGACATGCTGCATTAAAGGTGTGGTCAGGTAAATCGGAGGAAAAAAATAATGGACATCAAAATCATAAAATCAGACTCAGAAAACTGTTGATCACAGAGGAAATTGCTTATGTTATGACTGTAAAGACACAGAGACATCGAGACGAGAAGTAAATAAAACACAAAGTCTAAATAAATCTAATAAACAGTCTGTAGGAAAAAAAACTCTGAAAATGCACTATGCTATATACACAAATGCTGGGTAGGAATACTATAGATAAGTAACTTACAGTTAAGTGAATTACTAACAACACAAAAGAAATATCTACATGAAAAGAAGGCTTATCAACCAGGTTGTGCTTTTACTGCATATAGGGTATGGCTAGCTTAGCCTTGCAGCTGGTGAACTACAATCCTGAGTTGTGGTAAGACCCACCACAGAAGAACTTTGTTCTTCTAAGAAATAAAAGCCAGTTTCTCCTTTATTTGCAATGGTTTAAAGTGCTAAACTGACCAAGATCAAACAGATGGAAGAACCGAAACTGACTATATGCATTTAGATACCAGTGTAAAATGATGAGCAAAAATTGGCAACAGAAATAATTGATGATGATTTTTTGACACTGATAATGTCTAATAAGAATGAGAACCATCTTTCCTCATCTTTAGAGGAAAGGGAACCAATGTCATTTTATAATTTTTATATGGATGTCTCAGTGAGTCAGTTTTGTGAAAGAACAGCAGTTTTAGCAACATCGTCCTCAGACTTCTAGAACACATCCCTTACTGCCCTGGAACACTGTCAGATTCATCATCACTCTCTAGAGCTTTACTGCTTTTTGTGTGTGTGTGTGTGAGTAGGTGAGTGTGTGTGTGTGTGTGTGTGTGTGTGTGTGTGTGTGTGTGTACACTGAGGATTTAGGACATCATGGCTCTTTCAATTGCCCATTGCTCATGAATAGAGACAAAAGAGCAGCTGATGGTTAATGTTAATTAATACATTCATTAACCTGGCCTTAACCTCTGGGCATGATTGACACAGCCTGAATATGCTGATGTCTGAAAGTGCTGTGCGCTGGAGACATGGATAAGAAACAGCCACCATACATCACTGTTTGTGCTCCAGCCAAAGAGATGGAGATGTGTGATTGTGGGTGGTAATTTGTGACTGGTCTCTGGAGGGGGTTTTGATCACAGATGACAATCTGCTGAAGTTTGATTTTTATAATGTCTCGTCTCACCCCCCCTCTCTTGGTCTCTCTCTCTCTAAATTAGTTTGAAGTGCACACACATTCTTTAGAATTCTGTTAGCAGTAAACATTCAATGAAACCCTGGCGTGTAAAGCACATTGTCGCTCTTATCTGTGTTAGCTCAGGGCTCGTCATTAGCTCCCACTCTGCTTTGCTGGCTACAGAAGTCATTACTCAGTTTATCGGCTGAATGTGAACGGTCAGTTTATATCTAACAATGCAAATGTTCGTTTTGATTGTCAGAAAGAAAGGGAGGGAAAAAGTCCTTTACTTTGTAGAACTGTTGGCATTTCAATATAGCTTGTTTTTCACCCCATATAAAGTGGCCAATAAGAATGATGGGTTTCTTTCCAAAAGGCATTGTAGTATTTTCTATTTTCCATGAAATATGTCGCTGGCAGTGGGCTTCACATATACATGAAATATCAAGTATATATCTTTATTAGTGAAATGAAATATGTGTGTGTTCCATTATACATCGGTCGTAATCCAAAAATAGTTACAAATACGTTTTCAGCATGGGATGAATCTCTTTGAAATTGTTTAGTATGTATATCAAGAAAAAGACGAAAAACAATGTGAGTGAATTATTAAAGCCATACATTGTACATTCCCGAAAAAATGACAACCAAGAAATGTATTTCCTACAGTTGAACTAAAGCAAAAAGTTTTATTCATCCCAAATAAATTCACATTTTTGATTGAACCAGTGTTTCATGTCCAATATGTCAAGTCAGCATTTTTTATATCGCGCACAAAATATGGCTGTTATAATTCAGTCACATTGGTTTTACATTTTATTTCCCCAGCACGCAGTAAGCCATACAGTAGCCAGATATATGCAGTATTTCAAATTCAAGCCTACTGCTATGCCTCTGAATTCTGTGGACCATAAACAGCCATAAATCATGTCAGACCCCCACCAGCTCCTACGCAATACTGCGCTGTAGACAGTGTGTTAACTCCCCAGCTACACCCCACACCCCCACCCCCACCCCCAGGACCCGCACTTCTTCTCCTCAGGGGTTCCATCTTAATGAGTTAGCTAGCTCACTATTGTCTGTTAATGTAGCTCATCTTGGGTTCAGGTACCTGGAGGTGCTGGCAAAGTGTGATAATTGGAGCTTATTTATCATCGAATGCTGACTGATGAACAAGGTGAAAGGGGCTCAATTTGTTTACGTCTGCTCTTTTTTTTTTCCTCCTCTTTGTTCATGCTGCTGTACCCTGACCGCTGCGTCTATGCTGCTGTGTCTGGAAGGCTGGGGTCAACGTGCTCCTGCAGGATGTCAACGGGAACATCCCACTGGATTACGCCACAGAGGGTACCGAGAGCAGCTACATCCTCATCAAGCACCTGGAGGAGAATGGTACGTTCAAGAAAGGCTACTATGTTAGATAAAGAGTTCAAAAGTCATTTTGGGCGATCGATAAAGCAAATAAAAGAATTTCGTAATAGACAGCCATGTCTGAAACTCATCGTACCCTTTAAAAATACCCAAAAGACTAACAAGCAGGCCCTCGGCAGTTGCGAGATTCGAGACACTGATCCATTAATCTTGCTTATATTGCACCTCGGTGTGTTTGTGTACGCAAAACATTGGTGCTAAAATGCATAAGGGAGATGGAAAACGACATTTCTTATGATTAAATTTTCATATCACTTCCCTCTGTTTTTTTTTTCTCGTCCCCATTCTCCATTCTTTTTCATTCAGTGAGAATAGCAGTGGCTATCGCCTGCCTGCATATGATCTTCTCTCATCTTTTCTCTCTGACAGACAGACTCTGGCAAAAATTATGAGAATGTCTGGGAGATGTTTTTTTTTTTTCATCTTCCGTACATGAGGTTTTCGCTTAATTTGAAAACCAGAGAGTGAATGGGTCATGAGTCATGTCCACGCAATTATGCTGGCGATGAGATGGTAGGAGAGATTAATGAAGGAAGACCTAACCTAAGTGAAAAGTGGGCTACATGATTTAAACCACATGGAGGAAGGCGTGATGTATCACAGTCCTTGTGGGAAAACCACGGGTAACTCGCATTACTTTTTAATCTTCTAACTTGCTAATATGCTAGCGCTGCTAACATTACTGATAGGTTGCATACTCTGTAGCCTGTACTGTTTGGCAGATTGGTTTACAAACCTGCCAGCTGGGTAGAAATGACACTGCATTTTATGTCTCCGGTGCTCCCTAAAAGAGCCATCCGTTCTGTCAGCTCGCCCCTAAAAAGTAAAAGCCACTTAGTCTACAAATCAATCAGACTGAGGGAGGCCGAGAGGGAGAGGGAGGTTGCATCTGTTAAAGGGGAGGAGAGGAAGTTACTTGATAGATCATTCGTCATTACAGAGCAGCTTACAGTTAAAGCTACACCTGGCAAAAGAATAAAGGGCAATAACGAACGATAAAGACACTAGGACTGCATAATCAATTCCATAATACTAATTTAGTTGGAATGTGGATGTAACAAGCACATATGCTTTCTAAGTAATTTATATCGTGCAAACTTGATAATTTACAAATGTATTGCAGCTTTTGTTCAGCAACACAAGCCCCCAAATTCACAACCCCTAGAATTTATAAGCAACTGAAGGACAAAAGCCATATTCCTAATCAAGTGTTTGCACTGATCAACCATAATATTAACACCGCCTGTCTGATCATGTACGCGTCCCCTTTTGTTCTACCAAGACGTCGCTGATGTATGAACTCCACAAGGCCTCTGAAGGTGTGCTGTGGCATCTGGCACAAAGACCTAAGTCCTGTAAGTTGGAGGTGGGGCCTCTATGTATCAGACATGCCACAGATGCGCAATAGGACTGAGATCTGTGGGATTTGGGTGTTTAGTTCACCATTCTGGAGTACTGTACTTGGTCTGAAACAATGTTTAGGTAGGTGGTACATGTCAAAGTAACATGTAAATGAAAAGCAGGCCCCAAAGTTTTCCAGAAGAACATTGCCCAGAGCATCACTCTGCTGTCTTCCAATAGTGCATCCTGGGACCAACTCTTCCCAAAAATGTGATTCTTTGGACCAGGTCACCTTATTCCATTGCTCCATGGTGCAGTTCTGATCCTCATGTGCCCGCTGTGAGCATTTTCAGCCATGGACACGAGTCAGCATGGGTACTCTGACCCATCTGCAGCTGTGAAGCCCTATATGCAGCGAGCTGTGATGTACTGTGCATTCTGACCCCTCTCTATCATAGCCAGCATTGCATATAGCAACATATTCTATAGTAGCTTTTCTGAGGGTTTGGACCAGATTGGCTTGTCTTTGCTCCCTACATGCCTCAGTGAGCCTTGGGAACCAGTTTAACCAGTTGTAGCATAAGCTGCACCTTCCCGCACCAACCACCAGGCCAAGGGTGAGAGCATATCAGTTTTCAAAGGCTCATTTGTGGAGAATATGTATCTGCTTTGATTCAAATACAGTTTTGTAAATTTTTGGACTTCATGCACGGTGGATTGGGACTGATGCGTTGCCTTGGACCAGTGACTATTAATAATTCACATCTCACATTTTTGTCATTTTATTGTACTGCAACTGAAAACCTCTTTGCTGTCTTTCGGCTCACTTCACAGAGTACACATAATCTCACCTTGCATTCAAAGAGTTTTTTATTCCTCTGTCCTTGTCCATGTGTGGTTTTGTGTGTACAGTGGAGGTTAAGTGTGCCCCCAGGAAGACTTAATGCACTGAAAAGTTGATGAACGGGGGAAACCGGTACACTGAGAGAGAGAGAGAGAGAGAGAGAGAGAGAGAGAGAGACAGTTTTCAGCATGAGATCTGGTCCCACAGGATGATATGATGAATAGATCTTGAGCTCTTGTCATGTGGCAGCTGTTCTGATCTGCCCTGCTCCACTGTGTGCACACACACACTCACACACACACACACACACACACACACACAGAGTATTTACTCTTCCTGACCTGTTTGAAAGGTTTCTCATCCGTACTCCTCATATTTCCATATCACGTATATACACCCACGTCACCTACATAACCTTTGAATGGACAAAGTGAATTTCTCTAGAAATTGTTATTGCAAAAAAATATTGACAGTAATAACAATGACTTTTTGTAGCATTATTTTTAGTAACTTGCGTGCATTGCAGGTCTTCAGACCTGTCTGGAAAACAAATCCACAAAACTTAAAAGACTTGGTATTTCTTGGGATTTCTGAGAATTCTGTTTCGTTTCCAAGCTCTTTCTTCACTTGGTCATTGTGGGAAAACAGAAAGTGATCAATTGCACAGCTTGTCGGAACTCCCATAGTTGTTGAACTCAACATTGATCTCCTCCAGTGCTTCATAAAAACCTTGGCTGACCTCTCTTACCTGGTGGAAAACTCAGTCATTGTACAGTTTGTTTAGTGTTAGGTAAAACATGCATTTAGGCATAGATTTTCTTGAAAAATGACAGTTTTACTGTGAACACTAAGCTTGTGATAAGTGTCAGCAGTATTAGCCTAGTGGTTTGGGCATTCGCCTTGCGATTAGGAAGTCATGGGTTCAGTTTCCACGACTGCTAAGCACTTCTGAGGTACCCTTGAGCAAGGTACCGTCCCCAAACACTGCTCCCCGGGCGCTGTGTTCCTGGCTGCTCACTGCTTCACTTGGTGAATGGGTTAAAGGCAGAGGAAGAATTTTGTGCTGTTTACACTGTTTGCTGTGGCGTGTTCACCATTGACAGAACGGTCACTTTCACTTCACTATTACCTCAGAATAAACCTTGCAGTGAATAAACTATAGCAGGCAAATTGCCACCAGCCAGAAACGGAACTTGATCCAACAGCGTAAACTACTAATTTTACTCACAAGGACCGTCAAATACAATCACTAAATTGTAATCATGCATACATGCTGCTTTCAGGCGAAACAAACAGGAACCGTCCATTTTGCAGTTTGCATTGCATGAGTGCTAGCTAGCTAGTGTCAAAGGAATGTGATCTGAAGCTTACCAAAATTTCAGCTAGTGAGCTAGCCAGTATACCTCCTATCCCAGATACATACTAGCCAAACAAGCTCCCCCTTTGGGTTAAACATCACACTTACCGAATGAATTGTTTCGTTCTGTCCATCTAGCTGTGAGGAAATTATCGAACCCTTTGCTGTGAGCTGCAGGAGAAAAACAGCAGTGTCTGCACGTGACTGTAGCAACAGTAGCCCATGCAAAGATGGAAACTAAAAGTGTAATTAATTTTTTTCACATTTTGGCTTGGTGACCGTAGGTTACTCAGTTTTATTTTTGATGTTTTTCATAAATTTTCTTAGTGAGTCTTCAGTCTGCATTCAGTCATGAGTCAGTCAGCATGTGACTTGAGTGTGACTCGAGTCCCTGTATCTGGTGTACAGTAACCTGTTTGCATTAACTTGCAATTAGAAGAAAGAATGAGCATGAAAGCACGTCTGACACAAGTGTTTCAGAGTTTGAAACAGTCAGTACTGTTGAGGCACATCTGACACGAGTGCATCTCAAAAACTTAAGACTCTGATGTTTCTCGTGTACAAGGCAAAAGTAAAGTTTTGTTCTGTCTTTTAGATCACTTATTGCTAGACAGCAAAACACCACTGGGCATCATTTTCAGCAGGGAGGACAATGGAAAACAAACATATTGCATGTGCATGAAGCTGGTGCGATTGGAGGAGAGAGAAAGAGGGTGGAGAGAGGGTGGAGAGAAGTATTTATTCTGGCCACAGTTCAAAGCTCTGTGTGGAAAAGATGGGGGAAATCCCAATTTCCCTGTCCAGACTGGAGGCTTACCTACAGACAAAGGATATGCTAATGATGGACTTTTCCAGGGCTCAGCCCACCGTTTTTCACGTGCGTCTACTCTCTACTTAAATTGTCTGCTTTACTGAACAGTTATGTGTGTTTGTGTTTTGACAGTTAAACCGCTGACTCATCCACCCAGGAGAAAAAAAATATCATCCTAAAACTTTAGCGCTGAGTAAAAGTGGCCGCCGCCAACTCTTAACAGCGTGGGCTGTGAGAACAGCTGTGATGCCTGTGTTTTTATCACCCACTCATTTTACGCTTGTGTGTGTGTCTGTGTGTGTTTGTGTCTGTGTCAGGAGTGGATATGAGTTCCATGCACCAGATGAAGACTCAGAGAGCCTCCGTCATGCTGTCAGACGTGAGACAGCTGGTCAGCAGTGGAGCCAGTGTCAACCAACGCAACGATGATGGAGTCACGCTGGTAAAAATTCATGGTCCTCACTTAACCTCAAACACAACTCCGACCTTAATGTGAATAGCTGGATGATTAAAAATGCCATTTTAGTTCGCTGAAGGACCATTTTTATAAATGAGATTTGTGCATGTGAAGGACCTTTTAAAGGCTTAAATTAAAATGTTAATTTGTTTATTATTTATTTATTTTTGCTATTGAAAGAGATTTATATCTTACATTACTATTTCATTTTACCTTTGGTCCACCGAGGTCCACATCAGACTTGTGTTTGCATGACTACTTTCCAACCTGTATTTTTCCATTACCGCAAACAACTTTTGTTACCTATACAAGCGATATATTTAAATGACCTCTGTTCTAATCAGCATAACTAAATCGGCTTGACAGAATCCAACCTACTTTATTTTCTTCTTATTATGATCGTTCATCGAACAGTTCATCAAAAAAGTTGTTTCAAGCTTGAAGCAGCAAACTTTGCAGGATCATATATTCAGGTAGTATCATAGATCCTAGATCTAAACAGTATTAGCTACTTGGTCAAACTAACCCAAAGTTCGTTTATGAAATTGTCCCAGCCAGTTTGATTTTGTTTTATTTTATTTGTACAATCAGGAATGAAATACACTCAGTACACGAATGTGACTTGAGGAATATTGTAGACAGTAGTAGAATGTAGAATATGAAACATATACAGTTTATTACTTTACTGATCATGACTGATTGTAATGAGTGCATTGTTAATGTTATATTCAGTTATGGTCAGTTTTAAAAACTTTAAAAATGAGTACAGTTGTACCATCAACTTTAGAATACTTGTTGAAGCTTTGATTCATTTTACACTTCTCTTACGTGTGAAATGTGTGTGTGTGTGTGTGTGTGTGTGTGTGTAGCTACACATGGCTTGCGCTAGTGGCTACAGGGACGTAGTGTCTTTGTTATTGGAGAGTGGAGCAGATGTACAGGCGGCAGACAACACTTACTGGACTCCTCTCCATCTGGCTGCCAAATATGGACAGGTCAGTATGTCTATACTTCTCTGCTTTTACTAATGTCCTCACGTCATCCAACATGAGGACTAATTGGAATGAGCCAGAATTATTTGTAAACGGTCTTCTTACATTACCTTGTTTTAAAATGGAAGAATTTTTAAGGCTTTCAACACCTGTTGTTTTTTTCTAAACAAGCTTCATTAGAGCTATCATATTTCATTAGATACCTTTATCTTTATTCACGCATTGGATTTAAAAACAGGGAACATGTAAATGTCTTCACACACACACACACACATACGCGTGAATCAGTTCGTGAGTAGCCGCAGATGAAATACTGTTGATCAACCCTGCATTGTTCAGTCTTCTATTGATCTTGCTTGTACATACGCAGACACAGCTTTGACTACATGTACAGCAATTTGTTTTAGATGTCTGGTAATAGAAGTGTAAGAGTATTTCTGTATGAGTAGAGATTGATTTCCAGAGGGAGGCGGGCCTGGTTGGAGAATCTTGCTGACATGATCAAATATTTGATTACATTTGGAGGCACTATGTTGGGCTGCTGATAGAGGGAATTTTGTTCTTCTACAAGACTGTTCTCTTTTTCCCCTCTCATTTTTCTTTTCTCAAAGGATACACTAATTTGTACCTATTTAACATACTGCCGTTCTTTCCATCACCTCTATCTATCTCTTTTACCCCACTCTGACACTCATTTCACTTCATCTGCAGAAAATACCTCACACTGAAGTATGTCTTTCCATTCTAAAGATGAAGATTCTTGTAAAATGTATTCTTCTTGGAAAACAAACGTGTTCGTTTGTTGTGAATATAAACTGTGTGTGTGTGTGTGTGTGTGTGTGTGTGTGTGTGTGTGTGTGTTTGCCTGTGTGTGTGTGTTCTGCACTGTTCTGCACTGCAGGCAGTGAGGTGACTCAGCAGAATTTCATGCCGCAGTCTCAGTAATCTATGACCATATAACAAAATTCCAGTTTTAGGCCAACTGCTTTATTACCCTGAGGCCAGAGAGGATAATAATGCAGGCAAAAAAAACTGCACAGATGCCCTTCATCACACTGTACTGTCCTACAGTCAGAGAGCTAAAAGACAGAGAGCATCTTGGTGAGTGAAGAATGCGGCTGCTGCTGTGTGTGGAATCCCTGGGCCAAGTCGTTTGTGTGCATTCTGTACAGTGACAGTTCCGGTGCTGCTGTGTAACTGAGGTATTTTTAGATGCTGGCTTATACTTCACTACTCTATTAACATGCTGAACAGCCAGCGGCTCTAATGGCTCTGCCTCACACTGCTGTCTGGCAGACTGATGAGCTGACCCGATGGCTACACTCTCTCACATCAAAGGACTTTCCTCTGAAGTTTGTGCGTGTGTGTGTGTGGGTGTGGGAGTGGATGTGTGTGTGTGTGTGTGTGTGTGTGTGTGTGTGTGTTTGAGGGTTAGTGTGTGTGTGTGTCTACAATGGCCACTTACCATATAAGTCCACTGTACAGCATTTAGCCCATCTGCTGCCAAGCAGTTTCTTAGCTTCACCCTCCACCCATTCATCACTGGTCAGGATCTGTCTACCAGACTGTGGGGCAGCTGGTGGTCTAGTGGTTAGGGAGTTTGCCCTGAGATCAGAAGGCTGTGGGTTCAAATCCCTGGACTTCTAGTGTCACCACTGAGGTACCCTTGACCAAGGTCCCCACACACTGCTCCCCGGGCACCCCTCATTGGTGGCAGCTCGCTGCTTCACTGGGTGAATGGGTTAAATTCAGAGAAAGAATTTCACGTTGTTCACACTGTGTGGTGTGACTATAAGGGGCCACTTTACTTTTACAGATCTAGTGTGTGTGGGACAAAGTGCTCTCAACACAGATATGACACTGACAGGGTTGCAGAGATGGGGACTCGAGTCTGAGACTTGGACTCGAGTTGCACCTAAGTCACACAAACAGAGACTTGTAACTTGACTTTATACTTGCCCTCAATGATTTGAGACTTGACTCGGACTTGGCTGTTGTGACTCGTGAGTCATGACTCGTAAACAATGTTCATTTCATGGAATTATTTATTTATAATTTGCGCTCTTTCCAACGAACCCTCGTTTACCATAATCCGGAGTTATGAACCAAAAACCGTTCACCTCACTCCGGTGTCCCATTACTTTTGTCCGAGATTAACGTTTTTCATCTAATAATGGTTTTCGAGGGGTCGTTGGAAATTTGAATATTTATTGTGAAGCTTCACATTCAGAGCATGAGATACATTTTTCATATTTAACCTTTAGATTTAAGATAATTTAAGGCAAATTCTCCATTTTGGTGAGGGGATTTCACAGCATGCAGTCCAGTCTCCTGCCATGTAACAGCCAACTGTAATCACGGGGCGTGGCCAATTAGCGTATCTTCTAAACATTTAGAGCTCAAAAATCGCATATTTAGAGTCGCTGTTTGTAAACATTGCCACTCAAAAGCTGTG
>JBBIGA010031689.1:0-13879 GCA_037576975.1 Alestes dentex | reverse complement strand
TTGAGGGCAAGTCTAAAGTCAAGTCACACGTCTCTGTTTGTGTGACTTAAGTGCGACTCGAGTCCGAGTCTCAGACTTGAGTCCCCATCTCTGCCTAGCAAAATCTTAGTTACAAGCTATACATAGCAACAATAAGGATACATAGCAGTACTCTATCAGCCGGATGGCATACCATCACAATTACCTGGAGCACCCTAGCAACCACCAAGTATAACATAGGAACAACTTACCTAAATACCATGGTAAAACTTCGTAATCACCAAGAAATTACTTAACCTGTGCAATCATTGGATTTTTTTTCAGTATTTGTACTTTTGTTGCTGTCTGCTTTTCACCACTGTGTAAATAGTTTCTCCAGTAATGTGTGCATATTTAGCACAAGTAAAATATAAAATAATATGTAATTGAATCTTGTGTTAAGATTTCAGGTTGTATTGAATTGGTTGTAAGAGAATCATTATTTAACTAAATCACAGTTTAGGCCTTTTTAATACGTCCCTGTATTATTTTTTATTTATTGTTGCTGCTCAAAGTGAAACATACAGCTCATCTCCTTAACTCCATCTTCACTCAGATTTATTACATTAAAACCAAAACACTGCAAAACAGAGTGCCTGTTAATATACAAATAAGTGGATCCAGTTTAAATCTGCCACCCCCTGTAGACTTCACCTGGAAGGTCAGTTTTGTGTAGCTAATCTGTGTAGCTAAGAATGAGACAAGCAGAAGAAGGCTTTTAAAGCACTGGTCTGTGTCTAGAGTACTCTATGAAAGTACGGGGTGATAGTTGCTAGTCAGGAAACGCAGCACTTTACAGCTTCCTGTGCAAATATTCTAATCAATGACAGAAAAGTCAAAGGCAGAAATCAGCTGTGCAAATCAGACATTAGAGATAAAGATTTTGACTTGTAAATATGGTTCTAGAGGAGAAAAATGTAAAACTTACACATTAACCAAAGGTTCTTCTGACTTTTATAAGGTTATTTACACTCACGCATCCCATTTATAAAAATATTAAATGGCCATCCATTGAAAGGCTCTTTAGGGAAGCAAAAGTGGTTCTCCTATCGCATCACTTCAAAGAACCCTTTTTGGCACCTTTATTTTAATAACATCATTTTAATTGTAGAACTCCCCATAGGCGACGAAACTGTGGATAAATATTT
This sequence comes from Alestes dentex, assembly GCA_037576975.1. Taxonomy (NCBI): domain Eukaryota; kingdom Metazoa; phylum Chordata; class Actinopteri; order Characiformes; family Alestidae; genus Alestes; species Alestes dentex. The sequence continues at coordinate 12,713 of JBBIGA010031689.1, read as the reverse complement.
TGCTCAACACAAAAACTTGGTAACATGGTTGGTGCACCATTAGCATTCAGCTAATATTTCTGTATTGCTCTTCTGGGTGGACTGAACACAAACACGGCTGTGTTTGGCATTCTTTTAGCAGACCACATGAGAAGTTAAAAAAGGTGCCCCTGTCATTACTTTGCTGTCTGGATTTGTTCTCTTTTCATAGTCTTTCATAGTATGATGCTCTTCTTTGTGATGGCCTTTCTTGGTATTTTTCCATTGTTGCTGTTGGTGACAAGCAAGTCCTGAGATACTTGAGGACTTCCCTTTCTCACTTCCCCTGACATACACGCACACACACACGCATGCATACACATGTTTTCAGTCTTCATTCACTTGGAGCATGCACTGAAAAATGGGATCAGCTGAACTGATTTTATTAAAGCCTGCATCATTTGTACATGAATAGCAAAATTATCATTGCCAAATTATTTTGTAGGTGTAATATATTTTATGTATGTGGGAATTATTTAAATAGATGAATAAAATAAGTTATGCATCACTTCTTTTCCCAAACAAATGACTAAATAACCAAATGACTGAGATAAATTAGACACTGTGTAATTGCTGAGACAACGATAATCCATAATTACCACCTCATTATGACTGATAGTGACACAGCATTCTAAACTTGTGTGTGTGCAAAAGTTTGGGCACCTCAGTCCAATGATGTTTTGATGATTTTCGTGGTGAAAATGACTACATATTGACATATACTTCAGAGAACACACATCTGCATATTTGAATACAGATGAGTTTAACCTATTAGAAATTATTAGAAATTAGACGTACAGAAATTAATCTGTATGTCAAACTCAGCAAATAAATAGAAATTGCTGAAAAATTCCATATTTAATCATGTTCTCTGTAGACGTTGTGTTAAGTAATTAACACTTAGAAAATATGTAAAGACAGACAAGACAAAATGAACATATCAGAAAGAATAAAAACACACAGCAGGCAGACGGCAGGGAGGGATTTTCAGTGTTATCATGTCTGTAAGATGCTTTGAAATAATATGGTTAAAGTGGCCACAGCTTAATTTCATATTAAGCATCTCTTTTGACCTAATTTTGTGAGTTCAGGCCTTGCCTTCACTATGATGATTGAAGTATAACATCACTGTAGGATCTTGTTTCTCTAAAGTGCTCATTTTACTAGAGATGGCAAAAAACATCAAGTTAAAGTAATAAAAGTCACTGTAGGGAGAAAACTTGGACTCGAGTTCTGAGCAGCTCCCAGAGATGTTCACAATTCATTTTTCCCAAGTCCAAGTCAAGTCTCAACTCTGGATTATGGTCTCAGACTCGAGTCCCCATCTCTGGCAGCTCCTGCTTGAACTGGAAGCTCCCCCGCCCCCTTTGATGAACAGAGAAAGGGTGGAGAGGACTAAATATCGAGCTCCCCTGAAAAACAAGAGATAGAGACGGAAATTTAGAGGATGTCAGTCTGGAAGCAGGAGGAACTTTATTCTTAATCTTTCAGCCAAATTCCATTAAGTGTTCTTTTTGATGGCACTGTAGTTCAGGAGTATGTATTTCATTTCTCTGAAGAAGAACTTGTTGGAACAGATTTTTGTGGCATGTTAAAAATGGAAAGTTGCTGGGAATAACTGTAATCTGTCAGTTGTCAAATGACAAATTAGTTCAGGAGTATTTAAAAGTATTCAGACCTTTTTGCTGTACTTAGAAAACATTTGCACAAAACATTCACTGTTGATATTTTCACATCTGAGCATAATGTCAGTGCTAGCATTAGCATGTATTATCTATCATTTAAAAACTAACTGTAATTCAAGTATTGGATTAATAATAATACATTTTTTCCATGTTCTGGTGAATAATAAATCCATTACTGATATATATTGTGTACCTCGTGACTTGTTCCTCTGTTTGACATCTATGTCTCTCTGTAGGAGATGGAGGAGCAGTGTCCTATGCTATGGTTGCTGGTTCAGACCGCAAGTTTGAGGTGGACATCAGCACTGGTTTGGTGACCACAGTGGACTACCTGGATTACGAGACTAAGACCAGTTACCTAATGAACATCTCAGCCACAGATCAGGCGCCTCCCTTCAACCGGGCCTTCTGCACTGTGTACGTCACTCTGCTGAATGAGCTGGACGAGGCCGTGGCCTTCCTGATGGCTGGTTATGAAGCCTCACTCAGGGAGAACATTGCCACAGGAACGGAGGTGATCCAGGTGCGGGCTCAGTCAGCTGACAACCTTAACCAGCTGACCTATCGCTTTGACCCCGACACATCTCCTTCAGCCCTCGCCCTCTTCAAAATTGACAGCGTCACGGTGAGAAACCATAAAACACCTGTTGCTCTTATTGTTACACGGGGAGGCTACAAGGCAGTATGAAAGTGGTCTTTCCTTGTAAACCCCCCACAAAGCATAATCATAATACATTTTTTAATAGCCTAGGCTGTCATTATATGCTAGTCTTACTATAAGAGTCTTAGTATTTTCTAGGTCAAAACCTAGAAAGCCGCAAAATTATCACTTAAAGTATGAGTTACTAGGTACATTTATCATGGACTTCTGTAACTCAAGTATAATGTCTGTTTGCATTGAACTCCATGTACGTAGTTACTGAACAACAAGCCTTCGAATGTAATAAGTGCTAGATTTGAAGGAGTTATAAAAGCTTTACTGTTAAACTAAATTAATGGTATTTTCTCAGATCCTTTTTAGCTAATGTGCAGCAACTGTTTTCACACTGGCACCAGATGCTTGAATGTTCATGAATATGGTTACGAAGTAAAGAGTACAATCCTGCTGTTTTTCACAACAGTATAGTAACCTACTGTGACCTACTCGTCACACCCAATTTGTATCTGGAATAGGTATAAAATGTTAAAACAAAGAAAATCACAAAGTGAACTAAAAATGCAGCTAATTACTGTATTCTCATTGTTCAGTGCATCGTATATTTATATTTATCTTTTACAGACCTATTATGCAGTTATTCAAAAACCTCTATGGCATTAACGTTGTAGTTCTGTAGTTACAAATACAGAATAGAAATGTAGACCCAGGAAGTGTACCACAGTATTGTCTTTAAACCTCAACAACTGAGATATGAACACCCTTCAAAAAAGGTAATAACCTAAAAAATGCTACATTTTTATGCATTATTAAAGGCTGCAATTCCTTTTGAAGTCTCAGACTCAATCTAAGCCTTATAGAGTCCTCTGTATTTTCTGACCTTTCGTAATCTGTAATTGGAGTAATCTGATGTTTAGTTCCAATAAATTGCACTGAAATGCCTAGCAGATTTTAGGCATGGACTGTGTAAGTGTGTTGTGCAAAGCTTGTTGTATTTTCACTCATTTGGGTAAAATGAGTGTTAGGTAAGAAGATGACACAACCATATTACACTGAAATTTCTAATACGCTTCTGGGATCATACCTTGTACTTTGATGTTTCCCTAGTTTACTCTCTGGCTTTTACATGTGACATTACAGCGAGATTTAGTGATCTTACCATCTTGCTACTCCAAATATTTATCCAATTAGAAGATATTTAGCTATGTTCTTTATCTGTAGACAGCTGGGGCTTAACCAGTCCATTCCTAAACATTAAGGGAAAACTCAGGTGGCCTCTTAGACTGAGGTCTTAAAGGGTTAATTGCTCTCTCCAGTGGCCACTTTGTGAATATGCCTACATCGTTTCAAATCTGATGTACTTTTGCATTCAACTGTTGAAGGTGTATTTTACTGATCAACGGTGATTGGCATGGCATACATATACGGGTTTTAATATAAAATCCTCTACAATTAAAAGTCTAAACTCATGTCTGACCAAATGCACCATACAGTGAGTTTGAACTCAGTGAACCGTCTCCTTCAGAGGCTGGAAAGGGGGGTGGAAAGCCCCCACAGGTCCCTTAAGGAGAAAATGGCACAATGCCTTACTATGTAAGATGGCCTTGAAGGCCAGACTGGACTTGCAGATGTCTTTGAAGGCCAGACTGGCGGTGCCAAAGGTGGAGGTAAGCAAATCAGGTGATAAAATTTAATTGGTGAAAGGGCAGACTGGAGGTGTCGACTGAATATTAATTAGAGATAACTAATCCTGTAATTATTGGTTGAAACAAAGAGGTGGAGATAAGCGAACAAGGTTTCAAAATATTATAGGTAGAAACAAAGAAAGGTAGAATTATGTAAATCAGGTGATAAAACTTTACTGGTAGAAAATCGATCAGTGGGTTTTATTAGAAAAATGGGTGTTGAATTTTGAGGCCTGTAGGAACTCTGTACAGACCTAGGTGGCGAGTGAGCAAGCAAGGAGGCAGCTCCCACAGGCCACGGCTGTAAGCTTTGAATAAAACAGTGAGGCTGCATCTTTCTGACATCTTCTGATTTTTTGACTTAGAAAAAGTTTCAGACTTTATTTTTCGTTCCAATTCTCCACAACATTGTATGTATATATTTATTCCACAGGGTCGAATCACTGTTACTGGTCTGATAGATCGCGAGAGGGGCGACTCCTACACCCTCACTGTGGTCGCTGATGATGGAGGGCCTAAAAGAGGCTCCACTGTGGTAAACTTACGCTAGTTAAAATGTCTTAATATGTTCAAACCTTTCATAGTAATCACTGTTGATGAAAGTTTTTGTACAGTCCTTTTTGAGGGAATAATGTCTGTTATCTGGTGTTACATGTGTTACTTTTTAGTTTAAGGATATACATGTAATTAATCATGTAATTATTTAACTACATATTAATAGTATAGTAAAATTATGCCTATGGGTTAAAAAAAACCTGTAATAGTACACTAGTGTCATCATCTTTTATTTACTTTCAAGAAACGATTAACAGTTGCTATCAGGAGTGTATACACACATATGACACAAATTCTTTCTCTTTTTCCAATATTCTGTCCATTTGTAGAAGGTAAGTGATGCCTCATTATTCTTTGTGACCCAAATGTAAGTCTTTGAACTGTCTGAATGTTAGTTTAAATACATTTAGTTCTGATCAGAGAGATTTACTTCATTACCGTCCTCATGACAGGTGTCTATCACCATCCTCGATGAGAATGACAACAGCCCTGAATTTGACCTCATGTCAGACTTGTCGGTGAACGTCCCTGAGGACACTCCCATGGGCCGGAGAGTGGCTGTGGTGCTGGCACGGGACAGAGATGCTGGAAAGAATGGACTAGTGAGAAGAGAAACGGGGGATTATTCTTGTTTCTTTTGTTACTATGATTAAGTATTTGTAGTTTTTGGCTCCTGTCTCTTCACCTTCTTCAGTCCTCTTGGCCTTGTTCCTGTTTTCATTTGAGGTCCGAGCACTGACAGTGAAGATTTACTGCTAAAATGGAATGCTCTGCTGAACAATCCAAACTTATCTGAGCTTTTAAATGCCGGTCTCAAAGGCTGTGTTTTGGGTGGAACCATACGACCGTCGCATGTGGCCATATTCTCTTCTTCTTCCTCTCCATCTAGGTGAACTTCACGCTGGTAGCGGGGAACATGCAGGATGTGTTTGAGATCCGAACTATTAACAACACATATGGAGACATTTATGTAAATGCACCTCTTGACCGTGAAGCAATAGACCGCTACCTGCTCAAGGTGACCTATCTGCTTTAGTATCAACAGAACATTTGTAACTCCTGTAAAGTAATGTGGCCCATGTGGTTTTGCTGATCAGATTTCTGGTTCCAGGGAGTCTCATAGGATTCACTGCTAAGTTGTCAAAACATTGGTACAACATTAACAGACCCACCATAAACAAAGTGGAGTGCCCATCAGCACACTTCTGATGAAATCTCATTTACTGGCTTCAAATATTTTAAAACAATAACTTTGTAAACATGACCGCTTTTCAGTTCAGCAAGTGTATCTTGCTACTTAAGGCATTATTGCTTCATTATTAAGGATATTTTGAGGTAAGGATAAAAAAGTGTTACTTTGAACTAATGCTTTGTGCATTCATTGTACAGTACATAACATTTGCAGGAGTACCAGTGCCTACTCAATAGTAATAATTGATATGTCGTTATAATATGTTCACAGTGAGGTTAGAACTATACTTAAGAGTCAGGTGGGGATGAAGTATAAAGAATACACATAACTCATAATTTCTAGTACCTCTTTAGATGTACTATTTCATAATTCATATTCATATGAATCATGTTTATAATGATTATAATGATTATAATTTTGAACATTCCTTTAATTACTGTTATATTAGAACTTACTCATAATCGCTACTATCTTGCACTGTATTACGTATATACTTATAATTAATATACTTCGAATTTAATACATGCTCATAATGTCTAGTCTTTTGGAATTTAATATATACTCATAATTAGTACTATTTTAGAATTTAGTGCATGCTTATATTTACTATTATTTATACTGTATGCAATAGGACAAACCTATGTGTGTGTGGTGTGTGTACATACAGGTGAGGGCTACAGACAACGGTTCTCCCCCTCGGTTCACAGACCACTCCCTAACCATAAATATTGTGGACATAAATGATAATGCTCCTGTAGTGCAGAATCCTCGCGGCTACAATGTCAGCATCAGTGAGGTCGGTACAACTCTGCCTGCTGGATTTTGTCAAAAACAAAGCTTTGCAACATTTTGACTTTTTAACAATCAGTTTCATTGTTTTTTAAACTCTCAATTTTTTATATTTGTGAGGTGAGGTGAATAGCATTCCTGTCACTATCTTTACATAATCAGCCGACATACCTCAGGTTAGCCATGTAAACAAACTGAAATGCCTGTTGTGAGTGATTGTCAGTTACTGCTGTGCAGTGATTATTCTTCAGCTGGCCCACAAACCAAAAGAGAAAGTGTGAAACGATGGAGTGGTGCCTGTAGTTGGTCTGCAGCAGGCCTTTTTGACAGGTTGAATAAGTGTCAACGTTTCAAAGGATAGCAGCTCACTCACTGGTCCATGTATGAAAACAAAGCTAAACATCCTGTTTCAAATTCACTTTTGTGTGATGTCACAAAAACAAAAGCAGTCATCTATTCAGCCTACAGCAGTCTAGCTCCGCCCATTTAAGATGAAGTCATAAAGACTGTTTTAGCCTTGAGCAGCTTTTGCATTCGGGACAGCCAATTAATACAAAAGTCATTTACATAAACAAGGCTTGAGGAAGGAATAAAACAGGTTGGACCTAAATAACACAATACTAAAAGAAAAGTGTAGGGCCCTTTCATTTTAATTATAAGCTAATCTGATATGTGTGTTAATTTGTGTTTATGCAGAATGTGGGTGGTGGTACATCGGTCCTGCGTGTGGTCGCTACTGACCGAGACATTGGGCCCAATGGCCTGCTGTCCTACTACATTACTGATGGCAACCAAGACCTCACCTTCCGCATGGACAGAATGACCGGAGAGATAGTGACTAGACCTTCACCACCCGACAGAGAGAGACAGCAACAATATACGCTTACCGTCACAGTGGAGGACGAGGGAAACCCACCACTCTCAGTAAGACAATATGTGTGCAGACGTGGCATTTCAACCGTTATACGCAGTGTATCATCTGCCTTTGTCCACCTTAACTCATTAAAATGCACACAAACACCACTGCCACTGCCATGTAGTCTGTGCAGGTTTATGTTGGTCATGGTAAAATTAATCAGCATGTGGAACTGGAGCTTCCAGGATACTACCATGTTTTCTGTTTAGATATAAAAAGGGGTTGCCGTTATTGTTTGTGCTGTGATAGTTTCTGCGTGAGCATGGTTTCTTTTTGGATCAAATAAAATACTAGAAAATCACTAAGATGAAGAATAGATAGATACTGATTGTCCTATTGTCTAGTGTACTGCTTGCTCCTTCTATTTATACAGATCTGTTTTTAGCCATCACCATGAATAGCACGTGGAGTGACATGTAAAGTGACCTCAACATGCTTTTGAATATTCTTCCCTGGTTGGTTGTAAATTATCAATGTAAAAGATTTTATTCCATGCAATTTTATATTGCTCCATTTATCATGAAGTGTATCATGAACTGCAACATGAATGTCAAGAGAAGGTGTTTTAAAAAAACATCCTCTACAGAGAAAAATGTGTTGGGTCAACCACAATGCTTGTGACTTTGTGGGTACAACATGTGATATAAATGTCCTTGACAGAAGGGAGAAAGACCTTCTCAGCTGTCCTCACCATCCTTTGTAGGGTCTTGCGATCTGAAACGGAATAATTTCCATACCACCCCATGATGCAGCTACAGAGAATGCTGTCTGTAGTCCCTACAATGAAAATGTGGTGAGGATTTACTTCCCTGTGCAGGTAGTAAAATGCTGCTGGGCCTTCTTGGCGATGGAGCTGGTACTGAGTGTCAAGGAGAGGTTCTACTCGATGTGAACAAGTTGATTCTCTGGATGAAAATGTGTGTTCTCTGTAGAGCATGAGTACATATTTGACCAGGAATGGCTCAAAAAGTGCAAAAGGCTTGGATGTAGGAGTTAATGGGTTAATCTGAGCTTCTGTTGTTGCCTCCCAAAGGAGTATGTAGGTACTGCAAGGTGAGTGGTACCTACAGACTGGTGATAAAACTAGGCTGGCATTTAAACCTTTAAATCTGTTGCTGACTTTGAACATGCATGCTCTTTAAAGAAAGGAAGTGTAAACTAGTGATCGACAAAAACAGGAAACCCACACACAGCTGAGAAACAGGAACTTAGACTTTCAAATACTATGCACGTTCCTGTTTCATGATCATAGTGGTGGCGTCTCTTTAAACTCAGTGGTGACTGCACTGTTTTCTGTGATGGAGGCTGCTAGCATCTGTTAAAGAATGCCCTACCAGCTGGCTTATAATGAAAGATTCATGAAAAATGTACTCAAATCTTGTTTGTGAGTAATGAAAAATGTCTGAAGGGGTCTCTTTCACTCAGCCTTGTACATTCAAACATTCTGTCCTTGTGTTGTTAGTTACTTCCTACCCACATGCTTAACACATATGCTTAAAAAAGAAACCTGAAAACAATTATATAAAAGGCAAATTGTGTTGAGAGAATATTTTTATTGTACAAAATAAAGTTTTTTTTATATAGTTTTTTTTTTTACAGCAGTATCACATTACACACAATGGCTACTTAAGGCATTGCACACAAAGGCATACCTACGCATGGAAATACCTTTCTGTTCTTATATACATACAGACTAGGGCAAAACTGATACCATTTGGTGACAGTATCGGCCCACAAATTTATTCTATTGATAGGTCTTGTACAAATATTTAGTGGCGTGTACTGCAAGTAACAGAAACGTCCGAGGTGAGCAATTTTTTCCTTTGTACATCGGTTAACTTTTTGCTCCTCAAAATGATCAGCACTGTGATACTGAACAGGCCCTAATACAGGCTTTATTGCATATGTATAGTACCCATCAGAAACCCAAGCAAGAGACCATCACATTTTTTGTATCAGCTGTTGATCACTGTGCATTAGACATCAATCAGAAAAGTGCTCAAACTCTGATCTGCCCAGAGTGCGTAGTCCTTTATTATGTAAGATTCAGGTCCAGCTGAAGGTTTTATACACACATGCACATACACATACACGTGCACACACACACACACACACATACACACATCCACCCACACACACACACACACACGCTGTAAAAATACAATATAAAAGCTGTATAAAACCACACATATTCCTTTAACGTCTTAAAGAGTGGTTGGTCCACTGGCAGTTGTAGCACATTTAACTGTGATAAAAGCTTTACCAGAAGTACAAACACAAACAACAAGAGTGTGTTGTATGTGACAACCACACATACTACAACACGAAAAGCACCAAACAACACAGAGGGTGAGAATGATGGTTCGTCACCTCAGTCAAATGGTTTTTTTTTTTTGTTTTTGTTTTTTTACTTAGGCATGAGGAGTCTAGGACATGAGTTCTGAGACGGGAGGGAGGGGCTTATTTTCCAAAATCAGAATGTACAGTTTACCAGGAAGATCAGAAGAAAGAAGACAAAAACTTTAAAGTGCAGGATTTATGAACCATTTCTTTAGATTTCTTTAGAAGAAATGAAAAACAGTAACAGCTAGCTACATCAGGGATGGGCAGTTCAAAATGTTGCAATCTTTACAGATTTTTTCACAAAAACGCATCACTGTATTTTACATTTCAGCACTTTGGTAACAGGCACAATAGACCAGTAGTCCCATTTTTAAATCTAAAGCCAGGACACTGTTGCTCCTATGCTTTGCTGAACCCTGCTACATAAGACTGACATATCTATCATACATATGTCATAATAATCGAGTAACTAGAGTACACTTAACACAAATGAACAAATTACATTAACGGTCATAAAATGATTATGGTATATGTCATGACAGTCATTGGTAATAGAAAACATTGCAGTGTTATGACTAAACCTGTCATAACAACTCATGAATGCATTTGACGTAACATGTTTATAGCATCGCTATGTCAGTGTTGTGTAGCAGACTTCCAGTAAAGTATTATATGAATTTATTTAAGATATTACACATTTTGCAGCACTACAACTCGTATCGAAACACAAACTTTTGGTGCTGGATTGTGGTGCTAGCAAAGCACCTCGTTCCTGTAGTCTGTGATATTTTTTACATCCAGAGCATGTTAAAAAAATACAAGATATTGTCCCAACTAAGTAACAGAACTGTGAAAATTGTACACATCTACATGATAAATTGGACTTTTTTGAGGACACATTTCAGCCAAGCAAATGTTAGCTAATTTAGCTAAACGCTAATGTTGAAAAACTCATCACTTCCTACTTATAGCTCTGCCTGTACAAGGCATGGAATTGGTTTAGACATGTCATGCTCAGTATGTTTTCACTGTAGACCCACCCAGAAGCTGTAGTTACAGGGTCAAGTATCCCTGTAAGACTACACTACATCCAGTAGAACCAACTGTGTTCTCAGTGCTAGGGAACTTACAGGCCAAACAACATATAAAATAAATATATCCCGGTCCACAAGATGATTTAACTGACCTAATCATTTTAAATGCTACACACAATCACCATGAAAATCTCAACTTGTTCAAGATTTAAACCTCCACCAACAGGGGTTTTCAAAAGCTTGCCACATATACAACATATCACCCAGCCCTACACAATACTATGCCTGTCCAGTGGTTTTACTTTCAAAATATTTTGACTGATCACAAAGTTAAAAAGGAGAAATTAAGAAGATCCAATGCTCAATCCCCCCTCTCTCTCTCCCAAGCCAACAGTGAAGACCCCTGTAGGATCCCTGTTTAGCTTTTTTGCAAAATCTTTTTTTTTTAAACCCACCCCTGCTGCCCTATGTTATAGAACATTCCATTCTGTCTGTGTTGTGATTGGACAATAAACCTGCTCTACAGACAGCAGTTGCAGTCTCCCCCCAACATAAAGGAGGCAAGATGACGTTCCTCATGGCCTCTGGCTGTTGTTGCAGGTGGAAAATGTTCATGAAAATCATTCTGTTCCTCTGGAGAAACAGTTGTCCCCTAGTCACAGAGAATTTTTAGGAAAAACAGGGATGAAGTGAAGGGAAAAGAAAAGAGAACTTTACAGGAGGGCTGAGAACAGGCTGTGGAATGTGTCCATTCTGTCCATCTTACACCTGCATGAAGTCAGGTGACTCTGGGATTGGCTCTGTAAAACAAATACAAACACATTGGAATCAAAACCTCTTTACTGACCAAGTATTATTGCATGTGTGAGAAATATGGTTTGAAATTTCAAAGAATATAAAAAACATCATAAATAAGTAAAAGTTATTACAAATGTGCATCTTATGTATGTAAATTAATTGTGTTTACAACAGTATAGTAAGGAGTTAAACTGCACTGGAACAAGATAAACCAAAGTAATAGCTTTCTAATTTGGATGGGAAAAACATTCTACAGAATTTTCTGATTTCATCTGCAATTTGCTCTAGGAAAGAAAAAGTCAAACCTTAGCAAAACCATCTGATAAAAGGTTTTGAACCCCAAGTTTTGAAAAAGCAGCTTTCTCTAAATTTTTGTACAAAGAATGTGTATTATAGAGGCTGCATGTTGTGTGTTTCGGTACCATCGCAAGAAGACGAGTGTAGCAACAGCTGAAATGCCACACACATATACATGCAGGTTCCCAGAATCGGGTTTACAGGAACCGAAGAGAGAAGTAGAAGCGGGTGTTGTGAAACAGGGTCAGAAAAAGGGGAAACTTCAATTGTGAAAGGTCAGGGGAGAGGTGGGGACACTCTAAAGCTGCTCTCTAACGGGTCTTGTAAAGTGAGACGCACAGCCCACACATCTCAGAGAGAATTACAGCTGTTCTGACAGGACTCTTATGCTGTGTGTGAGCACACGTACTGAATGACACAGACAAAATGCTACTTTTTGAGATGACGAAAAGAATTAATGTTATTAAACTGGTTAGAAGAAGACTAGTTACAGTTTTGTGACGGCTTACACACTTGTGGAACTGAGCTTATTGTGTCTGAACTATACACAAGCGAAATAGGATACAACAATTAGAGACAATCTCACTTCTATGTCAAAATGAGTCAAAACCAATCAAAATAACATTTTGAATTACTATGTGAATTACCCTTTCAATGCAGCAACATACAAATGTAGTTTATGCAAAACACTGCTGTCTTCAGTAAAGGCCTATGAACAAAAATCTCTTGCTTTCTCCATCATATAT
>JBBIGA010031668.1:0-13880 GCA_037576975.1 Alestes dentex | reverse complement strand
GTCATGAAGTTGAACTCGATCTAAAAGCAATATAAATACGACATATTTGAGCATTTATTTTCTGACATATTAGAGGATGCGGAGCTTCCCTTGTAGTCTTAGAGCAGCCGCCACTGGTCTGATGTCACCCTGCTTCTGGTCCAACATTAACACCCGGTCTGCTGATGATGGACGACTGGGTGTCCCTGGAAGTGGGAGACAGCTAAAGGCATTAGCATTTCCATTATCTTTTCCATCCCTATACCTGATAACATACTCATATGCTCTCAACAATACAGCCCATCTCATTATCCTCTGTGATGCCATTTGCGGCACAGCTTTCATCTCATGAAATAAACTGATCGACCGTACAGGTACCTGTGAAAATACTGTACTCCAAAAATAACAGCTAATCCCTCTTTTTCTAGCTGAGAGTAGTTTTTTTCCCCCAGCTGAAAGCGTACATGATAAAACCCATTTGGTTTCTCTTCTCCGTCCGACATCCTGTTAGCTAGCACTGCTCCAACCCCAAATGGTGATGCATCACAAGACAATATCAGTTCTTTTTTTTCATCATAGTCTGTGTCCTTAACTTGATAACTTGACCATTACTGAACTACTGGGTTGCAGAAGTTCTTTAGTCTGTTTGAAAGCCTTCTCTTGCTCTGGCCCCCATGACCACAGTTCATCCTTTCTCAGCAATTTATGCAGTGGTGCCAGTAATGTGGACAGATTTGGCAGAAACGTGTAAAAATTCAACAGTCCCAAAAAATCTTTGAGTGCCGTCACTGAGGTAGGTGTGGGTGCTTCTTGCACAGCTTTCACCTGTGCTGGTAGGTGATGTAGCCTTGTCTTGTCCACTCAGTGTCCTAAAAATGTCACAAAATGTTCACAGTGAGCAGGCCTTTGTGTGTGTTTACAGTGACATACTTTCTTGATTCTTCATCCAGTACAATATGTTGACATGCGTGGCTCATGTCCAACTTGGTGTAATTTTCTACACCAGCTAAAGACGCTATCATGGCTTCCATTTTTGGAATGTGGAAACTGTTCAATTGGTGACCCTTTATTTACAGACAGTTTGTAGTACTCACAGATTCATACCCTAGAGTCGGGTTTGAGGACTGGTACTACGGGTACGGCCCATTCTGAGAACTTCACTGGTACAATAATTTTCCTCCAGCAAGAGCCTCTCCTGCTCTACTTTCTTCTTCATAGCAAAAGGCACTGACCTTGGCTTATAAAAGTAGGGTGTGGCATCCTTAGCTACATGTCTCTTTGCTGTGAATCCTTTCAGCATCCCTAACACATCCTTAAACATTGTTTCATACTTCGAAAGCACTCCCTGTAGAGAGTCCTCTGTGTCCCCTATTTTATATAGCAGTAGCCAGTCTAATCCAACCAGTTGTCTAATCCAACCAGCTTTAATCCTACCTCGTCCCAGTGAACCTTTTACAACCACTACTGATAAAATCTTGGTGATGTCTTTGTGTTCCACTGTGACTTTCGCTGCACCTAATACTGACACTCTATGGCCTTCATAGGTTCTGAGCTTTATCCTACACTTGGCTAGCTTGGGTTTGTGAGTAACATTGCCTAACTGGTTAAATGCCCTCTCTGACATTATGATGTACCCACAGCCAAAATAATTAGCTTTCTGGGCTGTTGCACAATAGTCACTCACTTTGTTCACCGACCCCATCGCTTGGTTCCATTTACCATGTTCTTTTACACCCTGTAAGTTCACAATGTCCCTATTCGCTGCCTCCATGGCTTGTGCAATCTGAAGTCACCTCCCTCCCTCCCAGTGTCCCAAAAAGAAAAAAGGAAAAACACATGTAACTCCAAATGGTTCCTTTGAACATGAGTGATGTTGTGTGTTGTAAGTGTTTGTGACAGATTTTGATGCCTTGATAACTGATACTGGGGGCTCCCATTAAACACTGCAAACAAATCCACAGAAAAGAAACAGAACCAAACTCAGTAACCAAACAGTGTGTCCTCAGTGCAGGCTGACATTCAGAAAAATCAAATGCCTCAGCTTGGATGGGATGATGCGGTTTCTCCTCTCAGTTAGTGCCTGCGGACGGACGGACAGATGCTCCACCTGACTGTCGCGTCTGTCGTCCTCTGTTTTCACATAATGGTATGATCCTATATCCTCACATGTGATTGCTGCTGTGAACAGAGCTGCCACTGAGAGTGAGAGCTGAGCAGCAAAAGGAAATAAAGTGGGGAGCCGGGGCTCTCACTCGATGGGAGTCAGCTCTTCTGATTCACTACAAAGAATCGGCTCTTAGAGCTCTTAGAGCCGAGCATAGTCTGCCTTTGATTCGTTTGTAAAACAAGCTGTAGGAATTTCTGTGCGGTAAAGTTAATCATTTCTAAGCGTGAGAAATGCCATGTGTGGGGTGTGAGCGTGTGAACTTGTTGAAATGCACGTGTCTCATGCTCAATGCCTGAGACTTGAGAGCCCTGGTTTATACCACTCTTTTTTTGTAGCTGAACAGTTGTTTTTTCTTAGCAGGTTCACCGTTCATTTTGACCACACAGTCTATAATTTTGTCACCGCCCACCACTAGTGGCCAGTGCACACATGCACACCAACAACTGTGTCTCATAGCAATGTTTGCATGAGCTTTGCCATGCTTACAGTAGTCTATTATTGTCCGACAAGGTTGTGACTGGAATTCGGGACGGTTGGCAACCCTATGCTAAACTGCTAGCACGCCACACGCTAGGCTAACAGCAGTGATGGGGACCCTACACCAGGACCTGAAGTGCCCATTCCTCCGCCTGTTCCCAGAACACTGCTTGCTTTAAATCTGTGCCCCCTAATTAATGACGTAACAGGGCTGCACGATACAATAATTATCCCCAGGCCTACATACATAAGTGCGGGCAGGACGGGATTAAAGAGAGAATGCAAAAGAACCCCAAGAGGAGCTGGTCAGCCTGCAGTGCAATCAACAGGAGCAGTAACAGTACTAGTGTAAGTGAATGCAGTATTATGACATTCTGTATTCTAGAGTCATTAAGTGTGCCTAACATCCAACAAATGTAAGGACTGAAATATACAGTGGATGCACTCTCCTTATTTCTTGCAGGCGTAGGATCAAGGATTGTGCACCACCTTCCCCCTCTTTGGATTCCAGACCTCTGTCTTTAAAAGGACGGAAGGGGAGGACAGAGAGACCTCTGTCTTTCAAGAAGCGTCCTTTGATTGCCCGAATTCAAGAACAATAGGACAGAGATAACGACCAGTCATCCTAGCACCAAGATGACCCTGCTAACACCCCCTCTGTCAGCAGACCCCCACAAGCACCCCCACTCTGCATTCCTGAGGACAGAGAGAGAAACACACACACACAAATTCCACAAGCCGAGGAGATAGGAAACCCATTTTGCTGTCGAAAAATACTTATTTGTAAATTTGTCTTTTGTAAAGATTATCCTGTGTAACACCAAAGTCCATGCTTTACATTTAACTATTACATTACCAGATATTGTGTTAGGAAAATCGTATCTGTAAAACTATTAAAGATAGAATAGTCATTCTTGGTCTCATTTTTATCAATGATAAGAGCTGGTAATGGTTACAATATCCATTTCACTTGGAAACCTGTACTTGGTATTATAAAACGTTGATATCCATACTCATGCCTGGCAGGGCCACACAGCCCCACCCTGTGACTTACAACCCTGATTTTTACTGAACTTAAGAACAGAAGCATTTGTACTAGAAGTGGCCGGCCTACAAAGAGCGCAGCGATGATTCATCCAAGGGGTCACAAAAGAACCCAGAACAATCTAAGGAACTGTAGGCCTCACTTGCCTCAGTTAAGGACAGTGTTCCTGACTCAACCATAAGAATGAGACTGGACAAAAATGGCATGCATGGCAAGTTCCAAGACAAAAACCTCTGCTGACCAAAAATAACACAAAGGCTTGTCTCACTTTTCCCAAAAAACATCTTGATGGTCCCCATTTCTTTTGGGACAATATTCTGTGGACTGATGAAACAAGTTTAATTTTTGGGAGGTGTGCGTCTTGTTACATCTGGCATAAAAGTATTCACAGTATTTCAGAAAAAGAACATCATGCCATCAGTAAAACGTGGTGGTAGTGTGATGGTCTGGGGCTGTTTTGCTGCTTCAGGACCTGGACAACTTGCTGTGAGCGATGGAATCATGAATTCTGCTCACTACAAAAAAATTCTGAAGGAGAATGTGTGGCCATCAGTTTTTGACCTCAAGCTAAAGCGCACCTGGGTTCTGCAGTAGGACAATGATCCAAAACACACCAGCAAGTCCACCTCCGCATTTTTTGTTTATTTGGGTTATCTTTGTCTAATATTAATTTTTTGATAATCTGAAATATTTAAGAGAGACAAACATGCAAAAAATAAGAAATCAGAAAGGGGGCAAATACTTTTTCACAATACTGTATATATATATATATATATATATGCGCTGCACACATGTCTATATTTATAACGTAGTATTATTTGTTTAGGATACTCTTATTCTATACTGTTGTGTATAGCTTTTGCTGCTCCTACTTTTGTACTGTCCACTTTCTGCCGTAACAAAAGAATTTCCCACTGACTAATAAAGGCTTATGTTATCTTATTTAAAAGATCTCAAAAAACTCTCAAAAAAGATCTCAGAATCAGTCTGGAAAGGGTTACAAAGCCATTTCTAATGCTTTGGGACTCCAAAGAACATGGTGAGAGCTATTATTCGCAAATGGAGAAAACTTAACCTTCCCCAGAGTGGCCGTCCTACCAAAATTACTCAAACAGCGCATCAACATCTCATCCAGAACAACATCTAAAGAACTGCAGACCTCACTTGCCTCAATTCATGGGAGAGTTCCAAGTCAAAAACCACTGCTGAACAAAAAGAACATGAAGGCTCATCTCAAATCTGCCAAAAACATCTTGATGATCCTCAAGATTGGGAATATTTGGGAAAATATTTTGTTAACTGACAAGCCAAAGGTTGACCTTTGGAAGGTTACATCCCTTTAGATCTGGTGAAAAACTAACACAGGATCATACCAACAGTCAAGCATGGTGTTGGTAGTGAGATGGTCTGGGGCTGTTTTGCTGGATCAGGACCTGGACAACCTGGCTGCAATGGATGGAACCATGAATTCTGCTCTCTGCTAGAAAATCTTGAAGGAAAATTTCTGGCCATCAGTTCAGGCCCTGAAGCTACAGTGCACTTGGGTTATGCAGCGGGACAATGATCCAAAACACCCCAGCAAGTCCACCTTGTAATGTTTAAAAAAAAAATTAAGGTAAGAGTCTGGACTTAAACAATTGAGATGTTTTGCATTATCTTAAGCAGGCCGTTCATGCTCAAACTCAGCCACCCTTGAGTATAGCTGAATTAAAGCAATTCTGAAAGTAAGAGTGGATCAATATGTCTCCATAACAATGAGCAAAACTCATTGCCAGTTATCGCAAATGCTTGATTGCAGTTCTTGTTGCCAAGGATGGCACTACGAGTAATTAGTTTAAGGGGGCAATTACTTTTTCACATAGGACCAAATAGGTTTGAATTGTTTTTTCCCCTTAATAAATAAAATCATTGTGCATTTTGTATTTACTCAGGTTCTCTTTGTCTTATATTAGTTTAATTTTTAAACAAATATGAAAGTGTGACAAATATGCAAAAAAATCAGCAAGGAAAAGTACTTTTACACAGCACAGTATGAATAATACAGAATAGGTGATTGACAGTGTTTGTAGTGCGCTAGTCACGTTTCTTACCAGATGGTGAATCTTATCCTCCAGGTCCTGGTTTATCCTCTGCAGGGCTGCATAACTGTTCTGTATCCTGTAGGAAATGAGGGTGAGATGTGTCATAACCTGCTGCAATATTGTAAGTTTTATTTTTATACTGAGGACAGACTACATTCGTTTCAAGATTCAAGATTAAAGAGAGTTTATTGTCAGCCCAGCCACATACACAAGTACACTGAGGGTTGAAATAGTGTTCTCTGAAGCAAATAGGGTAGTGTAAATAGAGCAAGGTCACCAAAAGACAAAGTATTTTTCCAGACATCAGGGGGGAAAACAGTCCATGCGAGGGGTGGGTGGGATCTGTGATGATGACGGTTGCACGGTGGATGCAGCATTTCTTATACAGTTCAGTTAGTGGTGGTAGAGGCACACCAGTGATTTCTCAGCTGTCCTTGCGAGCCGCTGAAGGGACTTTCAGTCGGCACTGTTACAGTTTCCAAACCAGGAAGTGATGCAGCTGCAGAGAATGCCCTCAATGGTCCCCTGGTAGAAGGTGGTGAGGATGGGAGTGGGAAGACAAGCCTTACGCAGTCTCCGTAGAAAGTGGAGGCGCTACTGGGCCTCCTTGGTGGTGGCTGTGGTGATGTGTCCAGCTGAGGCTGTCCGTCACCTGCACACCCAAGAACTTCACACTGCTGACTTTCTCAACAGCCGAGTTGTTAATGTGAAGCGGGGTGTATAGGTTGGAGTTCCATCTATTGTTGAAGTTGAAGACCATCTATTTTGTCTTGTCTGCGTTCAGGGACAGATTGTTGTCTTGACACCAGTCCACCAGCTGTCTGACCTCCTCTCTGTACGCAGACTCATCATTGTTGCTTATGAGCCCCACCACTGTTGTGTCATCTGCAAACCTGACAATGTGGTTTGTGCTGAATTGAGCAGCACAGTTGTGTGTAAGCACTGGGCTGAGCACGCATCCTTGTGGCTATCCAGTGCACAGGCTGATGGTCCTGGAGGTGCTAGTTCCAATACTGACAAACTGAGGCCTGTTACAGAGTGAGGTGTTCATGCCAAGTAGGCTTAGTTTCCCCACCAGTTTCTGTGGAATAATGGTGTTAAATGCTGAGCTAAAGTCTATGAACAGCATTCTGATGTAGCTGTCCTTTGAGACCAAATGAGAAAGGGTGAGGTGATGGCAGTTGAAATTGTGTCATCAGTTGGCACGGAATGCAAACTGCAGTGGGTCCAGCTGGTCTGGGAGCTGTGCCTTCATGTCAAGTCGAGTCAAGTCAAGTAGGTTTTTATTGTAATTTCTACCATATATACACAGTACATAGTAAAAACGAAACAACGTTGGTGGTGTGTATGTATATGTATGTATTATGCTTCAGTTCTGGTTGAGTAATCTGATGGCCTGAGGGAAGAAACTGTTCCCTATTCTGGCAGTGGAGGCTCGTATACTACGGAACCTTTTCCCAGATGGGAGGAGGGAAAAGAGAGTGTGTGAGGGGTGAGTGGGGTCATCAATGCCAGTGGCTTTGAAATAGCGTTCTCTGAAGCAAATAGTGTAGTGTAAATAGAGCAAGGTCACCAAAAGACAAAGTCTTTTTCCAGACATCAGGGGGGAAAACAATCCATGCGAGGGGTGGGTGGGATCTGTGGTGTAAATTTCTGTGATGGAGGGGATGCGCCATACATCCCCAGTGTCCTTGAAGTGGCCGTGGATATTCTGGGCGTAGGTGCGCTACGCTGCTCTGATGGCCCTGGACAGGTTGGCCCTTGCTGTTCTCAGAGCAGCCTTGTCACCTGATTTAAAGGTGGTGTCTCTGCAGTCATCCACGGCTTCTGGTTGGGGTGTGTGGTGATGTTCTTGGAGACAGTGACATCATTGGTGCACTTACTGATGTAACCAGTGACCGATACTATGTACTCCTCCAGGCTGATAGAGCTGCTGTAGGTTGCAGCTTCCCTGAACATGTCGTAGTCAGAGCAGAGATGGCGCCTGGGGGCCAGATCTTTGTCTGCTTCTAAATGGGCTTGGCACATTTGATGAGCGGTCTGTAGGCTGAAATGCACATAATGGACATGTGATCTGAGAATCCTAGGTGGGGGCGGGTATGCTGTCCAGCATGTTGGTAAAATTTGGGGAGAACTGCTTTGAGATTTGGCTGATTGAAATCACCAGCGGCTATTAACAGTCAGTCCAGATGAGTGTTTTGGAGCTCACTGATGGCTCTGTACAGTTTGGCTAGCACCTTGTTAGCATGAGCACTGGGTGGGATGTACATTGCAACTGTGAGCATGGTGATGAATTCCTTTGGTAAATAAAATGGCCTTCATCTATCAGTCATGAACTCCAGCAGTGGTGAGCAGTATCTCGAGATCAGCACAGAGTTCACGCACCAGTCCGAGTTGATGTAAACACAAAGCCCTCCCCCTTGTGCTTTGTGGCTAAGGTTAGCATCAGGGTCGCAGCGGTACATTAGCTTGTTGCTAATAGCCATTGCCGTCTCCAGAATGCTGTCGTTGAGCCATGTCTCTGTAAAAACATAAGCACAACAGTCTCTGAACTCACGGATGTAGTCCATGAGCCTCAGTACCAGCCTTTCAAAGCACTTTGAGGTAGTCGTTCAGGCAGAACACTGATGACTTCTTGGGCACTGGGATGACTGTGGTAGTTTTGAGGCACCAAAATCATCCCCCCGCTGTGCTCAGGGATGCGTTAAAGATGTCTATGAAGATGTCTGTGAGCTGCTCAGCGCATTCTCTAAGAACATGTCCTGGTATATTGTCTGACCCTGCAGCTTTTCATGGGTTGACTTTGCTCAGAGTTCTTCTGACATCAGCCTTGGGCCAACAGAGGACCTGCTCATTTGGAAGAGGGGGTGGTTTTCCTCGCTGGTTCCTTATTCTGTGTCTTAAAATGTGCGTAGAAGTCATTCAGTGCATCTGGCAGGGAGGCATCACTGCTGCAGGCCTATGGAGTTAGTTTATAGTCTGTGATGGATTGTATACCATGTCACATATGTCATGCGTCCTTGGAGTTTGTGAAGTGGCCATGGATCTTCTGTGCATATGCATGCTTTGCCTCTTTGATAGCCTGTGAGAGTTTGGCTCTGGCTGTACCGAGAGACGCCTTGTCTCCAGACTTAAAAGCAGTGTTTCTGGCCCTCAGCAAAGCACACACCTCTGCAGTGGACCAGGGCTTGTGGACAGTTCTGGAGACAGTAACATCCTTGATGCACTTGCTAATATAGCCTGTGACTGAGCATACATTTGACAGAAAACAGTGGGAAAAGCTGGCCGGCTAGGGTTAGCTTTGAGCCTAGCATGGATACCGTCACACTTGCCATGCTTCCACTTTCTTGCACACCGTTTTCGGCGTCCTTCTGGTCGGTCTCCAGTGTTAGCCGAGGCCGGGGTCTTTAGCCTTGGTGCTTGGAGGAGCCCGTTGCGACAATGCTTTATCTCCAATGCTGTCAAGAGACTGACAATCATACATGAGCTTCATTGTCATGGATGTAGTGAGTTGCAATGGAATAGTAACATAACTAAGTAAACAATACACTATTTAAACACTATTGTTTGCTCCCGAGTAGCTGCTACATCCTTAGCGTGCCGCCATCTTGGAAACATCAATTTGTGGCATTAATATGAAGGTTTACAATATTGCAATCAATTTCTATGTATTTTTAATTTAGACAGTGCTGTTACAAACATGAGACCACAAATGCATGTTCAATTGACACAGCAGATATTCCTCCTGTTTGGCTTTCAGCAGATTATTACACTTGGGGCAGCTTGTGGCCTAGCAGTTAAGGAGTTGCCCCTGCAATCAGAGGGCCGTGGGTTTGTATGCCAGGATTGCTAGCGGTACCAATGAGGTATCCTTGAGCAAGGTACCATCCCTACACACTGCTCCCCATGTGCCCCTCGTTCATGGCAGCCTACTGCTTAACTTGGTAAATGGGTTACCTGCAGAAAAAGAATTTCCCATTATTTACACTGTGTAAATACCCGGAACAAGAGGGGCCGGTCTCGCCTCAAAATGCCTGGGCCGATTTTTTATCCCAGTCCAGTCCTGGTGCCACCCCAAACATAATCACCGATCCATTCAGGCCACCCCAATGAAAATTTCCTGGCTCCGCCACTGATTAAGTCTGTACACAAAGGCCTTATATTGTTAATTATATCCATAGAGGCATCTCCTTCTCAATTCCTGGGTCGACCAAAGGAGGATGGGTTCCTTCCACCAGCTTATGGAGTTTTTCCTTGTCTCTGTCGGCCTTGCCTTGCTCACTAGTGGCTCGGACCTGGATTGGTACAACATGGGTTGTAAAAGCACTATATAAATAAAATTTTATTTAATTGAAATGAAAGTAAACTAATAAGTAGGGGTAAGGATGGCCTTGTTTCCTCACTTTAAGGGTGACAGGAGAGCAGCGGCATAAGAATAAAGACAAGTCATCAGGTTTTACATATTACAGGTTGATTTTATTAGTTAAAGACTGAATGACTAAATTACAAATCAATGTGAACTTGTAAAAATCATTCCTTCCATTAAAATGACTTGGGAAAATCTACAAGTTGTTATTAGTGATAACTTAATTATCACATACTAGATTTCCTAGTAGAAGATAAAATCTAATTTTACATGTAAAATCTCATGTTTGTAGCAGTACTAATCACATTTTTACTTGTTCAAAAATTATGGAATAAATCTTAAATGGATTTCCATATGGATGGGAAAAATATATCACAATGTGTTACATTTAAAAATGTGATGTGTTTGTGTTTGAAAATGTGTTTCCTCACACATTTTCCTCACAAATGTGTGTTTTGGTCATTATCAGACCTTCTTCAGTTTCTTCACTGATTTTAGCTATCAGTGTTTTGTTGACTATTTGTTCTATACAAAATTGAGTTTTGCTGATTGTTCTTGCTCTGATTAAACGTTTCTTCAAAATGACCTACTAAGTAGAAATATCTGAAAACAAAATTAATGTAAAACTGTGAACTATTTTGTATTACAATGAAATATTTCTATATTTACCCACATTTCATGTATTCTACGTAAATCTATATACATACAGTGTTTTTTTTTCCTTTCAGTTTAAGTTTATTTACAGATAGAACCTTTTATTCTGAGAATTCTAAGAGTTTTAATAAATTCTACATTAACATTCAGCCGCCAAAAGCATCTCAGTGCAATGACTAAGATCTGAAAGCTAATTCTACTTGACAAACTGCTTTGAAAGCACATAGTAACTTGCAGCTGTGAATATGTTGTCTGAACGTCAACCATTCTCCATTCCTTAATGACATTTTGCACAGTGAAAAGTACAAGAAGTCTAAAACTAGCTGTAATTGTTCAATAAGCCAGCATGACATGTGGCTTAAACTTAGTGGACAGATCACTGAGGTAGGTAAAACATGGATAAAACATTTTCTGTTTTTTGTTACCAAACATTATGTTTCTTGTGCTGCTCACTTCCTAAATCATATTTACCTAACACTCAAAAAGTTGTCACAAAAAATGCTTTCTTTGATGCCTATCAACACCTCTATGCTTTTGTGCTGTGTCAATTTACTGGAATTTCACAACAGTGACATGAGTATGACCTTAAAATCTCTCTCCAACACACAATGTTCTTTTTCAGAGCCTTTCTAGCTGTAGAGTTCTAGCTCTAGACTCCATAAGAGTTTTATTTGAGAATTAAGACACAGTTTACCTGACATAGGGAAATGCTTGACTCAAGCTGTTAAGTCACTGTCAGAGCCCTAACCATAACACCATTATTTCTCAGCATTTGGTGGGAAAGTTGAAACTGCTGGGCATACTTACAACTGAACATCACCATGTGCAACTGGCTCCTGGACTCCCTGACTGGGATACCTGGGTCAGTCAGGGGCAGGAGCAGCTTTGAAGTGCTCAGGTGTGATCCTGCAGCAGCATGATTATGACTGCTCTGTGTCTTTGTATTTTAGTGTTTTTAAACTTTCTCCTTTTCCTTATAATGGTAACATGTACCCCTTCTAACCATGAGTATTGAGAGTTATTACAGTGTTTCTACTATTTACAGCTCTTAATGTGGGCTACCTGCATGCTGCTACTGCATATGCAACTGGAGGCAAGATGCTACAAAACACAGTGAGGTCATCTTAGAAATTCCCTCAGAAATAAGGAGGGGAAAGACAAAAAGGGGATGCCATGGCAAAGTATCTTACTTCTATTATCATGGAAAATGTTAGGTCACTGGAAACTAAGATTGTCAGATACAACAAGGAATTTCATGAGTGCAGTTTGATGTGCTTCATTGTGATACTGCTACATGAGCATATACCTGATTCTGCCATGGATGTGTTTAGCTTTTTATGTATTCAGGCAGACAGTGGAAAGTGCAAGGAGTGAGGATTGAGGACCAATCAAGGCACTGGGCCCAGAGGGCATAAGCCCACAGGTGTGTGCCTCCCAGCTATGCGGAGTACTGCTGAAGATCTTCAAACTGAACCTCAATATCAAGAAAAAAACCTTGTGTCTGGTTCCTGTACAGAGGAAGGCATACCCCAGTGCCCCGTCAGACTACAGGCCAGTTACACTCACCTCACACAGCATTAAGGTCTTCAAGAGACTGGTTCTGGACACTGTCCATACCCTCGTAAGGTCAGCACAATATCAGCTTGTTTACAGGGACTGGAGTGGAGTATGCCGTCATTTATCTGCTACACAGTGCCTACAGTCATCTTGACCAGCCAAGAGAAAACATAAGGACAAAGTGTCTGACAAAGTTCTGTGTACTACTGAAGCTCCCCAGGCAACAGTTCGATCACTGTTCCCTCTTCACCCTGTACACATCTGACTTCAAGTACAAGTACAGGTTTGATATCTGCATAAATTCATAGATGACTTGGCAATAGTCAGATGTATCAGACATAAGGATGACCCTGAATATAGGATGGCTGTGGACAGTTTTGTTGACTGGTATGAGCTGAATCAGCTGCAGCTCAACATCAAGACGACAAAAGAAGTGGACCTGAAAAGATCTCCTGTCAGTCTCCTGTCTCTCCCCTCTCTATTAGTGGATATGTGGGGTGACGTGAAGACTGTTCAGGACTACAGATACCTTGGTGTGCACATGTGCAATAAGCTGGACTGGTCTCTACAAGAGAGCTAAAAGTAGGCTTAACTTCCTACGAAGACTCCCATTATTTAAAGTCTGCAACTCCATGTTGCGGATGTTTTAGAAGAGCATACTTAGTGGTGGGTGAGGAACTTGACAAATTGGAAACTGTGGCTTTAAGGAGAACATTGTCTAGATTTCAGTTCATCAAGTTGACCACCCACATTTATTTTAGACTTTGTATTGCTCGTCTCTGTGTCGCTGTGTAACATAAGCAGTTTCCTCCGAGATCAGAAAAATTCTCGTTACTCGTTACTTTCAGTTCTGAAAGTGGGTGTTATTGTCTCACTTTTCTAAAACGTGATTGTTTTTTTAGCAGATGACAGCCTATCAGAAATCACCAGTACTGTTGCGTCACGTACTTATACACGAGCTGTGTATGCGCCGAAATGTGCACTCGTTCACTACATAGAGTTTGCTATATAGGGGGCTAACTAGTGAACAAGGGGAGGTGACGTTTAGTTAATTTCGGACACTTGGGGATGTTACGTTTTTACTAACTGTTGCTTAAATAGTGCGCCGGATGTTGGCAATTTATCTGTTGCATAAACACACGTCTTATCTTTCTAGTTCAGACACAGCCCGCACATGAGGCGGGGTCTGGAGGACACGGTGACAGACAGATCCGTCTGGGGGGTACTACCAGAGCTGGACTGGCCATCTCTGGTAGTACCCACCCCCGGACCGCGGCTCAAAATGTCCGGGCCGATTTTTGGTTCCAGTCCAGCCCTGGGTACGAATGTCCTCCGCGGAGAGAGAGAGAGAAAAAGTGCAAGTGTGACTGAATCTCCTCTGTTCGAAGCCCCACTTTCCCCCCGTCCCTCCGCCTCGCTCCTCTTGTTGACTTTCGTGGGATAAAAGTAGTGTGCACTGTGTCTGAAAAGTGCACTTGTTCACTATGTAGGGCACAGTAAAAGAAATCCGCAGTGCATGATGGTCCATGTGTATTCATGTAGTGTACAGTGTCT
>JBBIGA010031657.1:0-13881 GCA_037576975.1 Alestes dentex | reverse complement strand
GACACTGCCTAATGTGGGACACTTCACTGACAATTTCACTGACATTCATTAGTTTGGGGAAGAGCCACACCCACTGAAGCTTAAGTGTCCCACATTAGGCAGTGTCCCACATTAGGGCAACTCACCCTATTTTGTGGCTGCTAGCTGATACATCCACAGCGGCAAGTAAGCTTTCCTCAACGGGTGCTGTTCAGGGTGCTAAAGAGGCCAAGAGCACCAGCTGGCCAGGACAGGGAGCGTAAACACACACCTTAAGCACCAATGTTTTGAAAAGCTAATATGCATGTGCAAGAGGAAGGGGCAAGCCAATGAGGTGCACTGGGAGCCAATCAGGAATCACTCTCAATGAGGAGAGAGCACCCTATGTAAGGGCCCCACACGGGAGCACAAGATAAATGATGGGAAATTGCTTCACTAACCGCTGCTCCTCTGCTTCTACAACAGATTTGAGTGTGGAGGACCCTTCCCACACTCATCAAGGATGCAGAAACCCTCAAAGGTTCCAAACAAAGCCCCTCCTCACCTGTCACATCTCACATCAAACAGCACTACTTCCCCTCATTGTAAAGAGCACATTCGAAGCAATTTGAACCAACCTTTCTCTCTGTCTGTGTCCTTGTCTGATATCCTGCTAGGTGGCTCTACATTGGTGGAGATTGTGGGCACAGGTCCCACTGCCTTTTGCATGCCAGTACCCCAATGCCTGATGCTCTCCTCCAACACCTACTAGAAGCCAGCGTTCAACAGGCCCCATTTAGTCAGGAGTTACACGCCACCATTGGTGCAGTGGTAAGGGCTCCAGGGCCTAGGATCCACATCTGCCGACCCTACCATAATGGCACAAAAACACCTCACCATTGATGTCTTTGGGAGGATGGCCACAAGAGAGATGCCCTTATTAAAACTGTGCTGACATCCTGGGCCCCTTACTGAAAGGGATGCTCAGAGGGTGTGTCACACCCTGCCAGATGACCAAGTCTGTGAATACCAGGTCCTCGGGGAGGAAGTGCTGGCCAGGTATAGGTATTCGCCTGAAAGGGCGGCCACAGCTGAATTCCAGAAGTTGGCATATGACTCCAATGAAGAGCCAAGGGGGCAAATGGTCCAGTTAATGCAACCAGATCACCTATCCACAGAAGAAGTGACAGAAAGAATAGTGCTCAACCAGTTCCTCATAGCCCTGCTGAATAAGGAAAGAAAGGCAATGAGTATGACAGATGCCCAGACACAGTGTGGGATGTGTGCACCCCTCGAGCAGGCCCTGACTATGTTGGAAATGGGGAATGAAGATTTCCACCTTGGGAGGCTTGGTGGGACAGGCAGCTGGATCCCTCGCTGAGACATCAATGGGGGCCAGATGAGGACCCGGGACAACGCCATGCTTGACAGGATGCACCATGCACCATGCAGCAGAGCGTGAGAGAGAGAATGGCAAAAGAGATCAGTTGCACATCAAAAGCTCTAACACCTAATCAGTGAGATCTTATGAAGAACAAGGCTCAGAGTGAAAAAGACAAGTAAAAAGATTTTTTGCAAATTACTGTCATGATGCAGAGTAATAACTCACATCTATAATTTGTTTAGGCTCAAGTTCCTGGGTGACCTATTTTTGCTGGCAATGCTTCAGTGCAGCCCTACCAGGGCACCAATATATATGCTCAAAAGCGTACCCCCTTGCTCATATTACCCAACAAACCACACTGTCTTTCATTAGGGATACGGAGAGAACACTTTAAGAGGCAGCACTTTCTGAACCACAAAGAGAAAAAAGAGGCCACAGCACATACTGACTTGTAAAGCACAATCTCACTTGTATTCACAAGCTAAACCAATCATGCCATCCTTGGTACATTTTGATTGATTACTTGATAGCTTCCCATTCTCTGCTAAAAGAGGAGATTTTTGCCACTCTATTTCTGGCAGTGTCTGCATTATATTTGTGGTGCTTTATTTGGCTACTGCTCTAATACAGTGCAAAGAAGAAAAAAGCCACTTTTTGTCGCATTTTGTTCCACATAAGGCTTGCTTTTCAGAGGGGTTCCTGTTCAGGATTTTTCCCTCTCTCGTTCTTTTTTTTTTGAAATATGAAGAGAGTATCCCACATGCTGTAATAGAAATACTAAAAAATATGCACTTGACAGGATGTCAAAAGGAAGTCAAAAACATACAGCAAGTAGATGGATCTCTGAGTTGAACATATTCAAAAATAAATATGTAACGGTTATGTATGAAAATAAATTGAAATTGTGGACTAAAATTAGCAAATGCTGTATTTATGTTTTTTCACTGTAGAAGTTGTGTTAACATAGTTATTTTATTATGCTGACTGCCTTTTACATAGTGAGAACACCTCATGTCCAACAGTTCTTGAAATAAAATATTTGTTCTATTGAAGAACATTAAGGTTATTCATGTTTTATGAATGGTAGTTTATTATTAGTAAGACATGGCATTGAAATGATTGCAGTAAGAGCTGTGTTGCACAAGCAGGCTTAGAATCTATCTGCAGTTAAAAAAGCTTCTGTTTAATAGTATTTTAAAAAGCTTATGTAACCGTCACAGTACTTTACTTTGGTGCTATGTAGAATAATTTAAAGCTTCTTACCACAGGTTCCTCTACAGAGTGTTCTGGTGTTTTAGAACTTGAAAATTTCTCCAAATTCCAAATGAGTATTGGGTCAGATTCTCTTTTGTAGTTTGTCATTGTCTACTTCCCATCTTCAATATATTCTGGTTTGCAAATACCAATGCTTCAGATACTTTGCCTACTCTATTTTGCTTTCTTGTTTGATTACCATTAACATTTTTTTAATGTGTAATTTTTAAGGTGTGTTGTTCACACCTGGGTTCACCAAGGTCCATGAGGCCAGCATAAGAACATTGCTTTAGGCTATATAAAGTTTATCTAAAATCTTTAAGGATAAAGCTGGGATCAATAAATACATTTTTCTGATGTACAATATAGCACAAAGGTTTTGTATTCAAATACATAGATTTTAATTTAGCTAGCTTTGCTCTCTCTGAATGCGTAGAATGACCTTTCCTCTGCTCTTTTCAGTGATATACTAGCCAGCTTGGGAATCTGTTAGCTTACAGTATAGGTGGTTAGCATTCTCCTTCAAGAGTGTTATGCTGTTACGAAGCATTAGTGGCAGTTCAAACATGTGCAATGCCTGGTTTATAGCTAGTGTGTGGAAATAGGGAGGAAATCCAAAAAATGTGACTTAATTTTGGATAGTTGATCATTACATTAATGATCTGATGATGCAAGTCACTGATCCTAGATAGGCATTTAGCAGACACTCTTATCCAGAGTGATGAACATCCGTGATCAAGTAGTCCACGTCTGTTCTTCAAACCTGAAAAGCTATAATTAAATCAACAACCGCTATTCAACCAAATTAGTGCCAGCTAAGTTACACACTTTAACAAACCTGTGACTTCAAAGAAAAGTCAGAGGTTAAAGCATAAGTAAGGAAAACATGGAGATAAAAGGGCAAGTGCAAAGTGTTTTTTTTTTTTTTTTTTTTAATGTAGGGAATGAGTAAAGAAATAACAAGAGGCCTAGTTAGTCACCAAGGTGCTCCGTGAACTTAGCAAGTGCTATCATAAGTAAGATTTATTTGCTGAAAGTCAGGTTTGGCTTGAGTTTAGACAGAAATCTGTTGCTTAGACTTAAAATTAGCACAATGTTCTAGGGCCATATATGGGGTCAGATTTGGAGTCTCCAGTTCTGTGTGATGACGGGTGGAGGGAAAGCTTGTGCAAGATGTGCAAAGATGTAGAACAGAGTTCACATGTGCAAAAAAAAATGCAGAACAGCAATAAATATGATTGTGCAGTTTTAGAACAGCAATAAATATAATTGTGCAGTTTGTAGCAGCAACATGACAGAGAATGTCATGTTTTATACAGAATGTGCAATATAAAAAAATGTATTTTAACAGGTAATCAAAGTCTGAGTTGTTCAAGGGGGTAGGGGGAGGGGGGGTGTTTGTATGTGTGTGTTTTATGCTTCAGTTCCAGTTGAGGAGTCTTATGGCCTGAAGGAAGAGACTGTTCCCCATTCTGGCAGTGGAGGCTTGTATGCTACAAAACCTTTTCCCAGATGGGAGGAGGGTAAAGAGAGTGTGTGAGGGGTGAGTGGTCTTCCACAATGCTGGTGGCTTTGCGGATACAGCGTGTAATGTAAATGTCTGTGACAGAGGGGAGAGAGACTCCAATGATCTTCTCAGCTGATCTCACAATCCTCTGTAGGGTCTTGCAGTCCGAAACATTGCAGTTCCCGTACCAGGCTGTGATGCAGTTACAGAGAATGCTCTCTATGGTCCCTCTGTAGAACATGGTGAGGATTGGGGGTGGAAGGTGTGCTCTCCTTAGTCTCCGCTGCTGGGCCTTCTTGGTGATGAAGCTGGTGTTGAGGGTCCATGTGAGGTTCTCCGTGATGTGAACACCAAGGAACTTGGAGCTCTGAACTTGGTGCTCTGATGGTATGCAACCTGCAGGGGGTCTAGTAAGGGTGACAAGCCTCTCGAAGCACTTCATGATAATGGGTGAGAGTGCATTGGGACGATAGTCATTGAGGCAGGACACAGGCAATTTCTTTGGCATGGGGATGATGGTGGTGGTTTTGAAGCACGTTGGATTGACAGTGGTGCTCAGAGAGATATTGAAGATGCTTGTGAGGACATCTACCAGCTATTCTGCACATCCTCTGAGCACACAACCAGGGATGTTGTCTGGTCCAGCAGCTTTCTGTGAGTTGACTCTAAGCAGTTTTCCTCACATCAGCCATGGTCAGACAGAGCACCTGGTTGTTGGGAGATGGGCTGGACGTCCTCACTGCCATGTTGTTTTGGGATTCAAACCATGTGTAGAAGTTGTTCAGCGCGTCTGAAAGGAAGGCCTCACTATCACAGGCAGGTGGAGATGCCCTGTAGTTGGTGATGGCCTGGATGCCCTTCCACATGCGCCGTACATCCCCAGTGTCCTAGAAGTGGCTGTGGATTTTCTGGATGAGGGTGTGCTTCACTGCTCTGATGGCCCTGGACAAGTTAGCCCTTATTGTTCTCAGGGCAGTCTTGTCACCTTTAAACCTGACAGGCCTGACCAGCCCTAAACTAGCCTCACATTTTTTGCAGGGCAGGGTCAAGATAGTAATGCATTGCTTGATGAGTCATTTCTAGGTTGTAACAGGCCTCACACCACAGCAAAACAGAGCGGTCATTGAAAGGTTGCTGTTTCCAGTCTCTCGGGACACACACAGTGCTGTCCATAACCACTCAGAGCTGCTGTATTTGCCTGTTTTTCACTACAGAGTCCTCTACAGCAAGGTCATATGCCCAGCACTTCCTTCAAAGCCATCTTCAGCATGACTAGGTGATTATTCAGTTCCAACTAAGAAATACTATGTGTGCTAATATTATTGACTGTGTAATGAAAATTCTAAATGTAGTAATCAATATAACTAGATAATTACTGAGGTCTGCAGCAAGAATAGGCTCACTCCTTTCTGCCGTGGTATTTTAAGGTACTAATGATCTCACTGTGAAAGGTGATTCACTGCCACACTGTTACCGTGTCAAAAAGAGTGTGCACCCTTCTTCTAGCATCCTTATGACCACCAAACAAACTAGTTGGCTCTGACCTCACACCAGTGTTATAAGCTTTAACACTGCATGCTATTTTGTTGTGTTTTGTCTGGTCTTATTGTTGTCTTGCAGGCACAATTATGCCAGCCATCCAGGTCTGATCAAGCAGTTCAGAGGACATGCTCAGTTGTTAAAATGGCTACTAGGAAGCAGTAAGCTCCAACAGAAAGGGTTAGGTAAAATCAACACAAAGTTGCCAATTTGTGCTACTGCTCTATGCTCTCAAATGAGAAAATCTTAGTTGTGTCCAAAGTAACTTATTGTAACATGTAAATGTAGAAACAATAAATAGCACAACTTAATAGTCCTTAAAGTCAATGTGTATAGGTTTTATTAGGTTTTAAGGTAAATGACCTTCACTGTTCTTTGCCTTTTCAACTTTTTAAAAGAGGAATTTAATTTTTAATGTAACATAAAATATAATATATATTTAAACGAACATGATCCAGTTATGTTTCCTCATTAAAGGTGCTGAAGAAGTAACCTTGAGGGTTACTGCATTGAGTGCATCTGCACGTTTAAACATATAGTTTAGTACTCCAGATAGATTAAAGTCAGGCAGACTAAAATCATAATATTCAGCAGGGCCCAGATACTATCAAATGAATTAAAAATAATGTGCATAATTCTTAATAACACATTTGAGCAGGCTATGGTTATATTATAAGAGTATGTTACAATATGTGACAATTTGCATTAAACAAGCAAAAAAAGTTAAATTAAACAGTTGAGAGCTGTCAAATAACTTAAACAACAAGTGGAGGGTAGTGAGGTAGTAGTGAAGTTTTTTTTGTCTCAGGATAATGGGCTAGCATTTTGAAATAAGTCCATAATCTACATGGTTCATAATGCCTATGTGCAAAATTCATTTAGAAGGACCATTCTGAAGCACTGTTGGAACACTTGGAATCACTTTTCCTTATGCAAGGTTTATTAATGCTTCACGATAGTTCAGTGCATTTGGAAGTTTAAATTCTAAACAGACGAAGAGAGTGTGGGGGGGTGGTGGTGGAAATGGTTACCTGAGGAGAACCGCTAGAGCAAGTGTATGTCAGAAAGAGCTCATCCACAAAAGCTATTCCTCAGTTAAGCCCGCCTGCTCCTCTAAATGGAAGAGCCAATTAGCACCAAAAGCCCTTTCACTCAGCAGTGTCAAAATGATCTTGATCTTTTAACCATGACTGAAGTGTGCTTCAAACTGCCTAAAGATGAAAGTGGTAGGCTGCACATGAACAGCCTGCCCTGCCTCCTACTCTAAGCTCTGTGTGAAATCGGATTCTACTCCTTCTTCTCCTCCAACATGGCCAGTCTTTTTCAACTCCACTCCTCCAGGCTGCTGCTAAAGATGTCCACCCCAGCCAGTCTGCACTGGCACTAGCAGCCTCATGGAATACACCACTCAGCAATTCCTATGGGGATTCTTCTTTGTCTACTTTTGGCTGCTACCGTTTAGTGGTCACCACAGCAGATCAACTGTCTCCATTTCCTTCTTTCCTCTGCATCTTCCTCTCTCACACCAACTGCCTGCATATCCTCCCTCAACACACCCACAAACCTCCTACCAGGCTTTCCTCTTTTACTATTTCCTGGCAGCTACACCATCAGCATCCTTCTGCCAACATACTTAGAATTTCACCTGTCCAAACCACGGCTATCTCGCCTCTCTGATTCTTCCTCCAAAAGGTCCAACTCCAGCTGTCCCTCTAATAAACTCATTCTTGATCCTGTCCTCTCCTACACAAAGACACAGTGCAACTCCTTCTGACCTTCTCTGTACTTCTACATCAGGATCTTCAGAGCAAACACTGCATCTGTAGTGCTCTTTGAAACCGGGAAAGACTGTGGCTCACTGATCATGACATCTCTTCCTAACCTTGCTTTGTCGTTGCAGAAATTTATAAAACTGATTAAAAATAGAATATTAATTTAAAAAGCCAAGTTCAGTCACTGAGTTTGAGGCAACACTGTTTTATTAAAGACAGCTGCATGGTCAATGAGAGAGGGAGGCCAGCCCAACTCTGATTTGCTTTACACTTCCAGTGGCTTATATCACCTTTTCCAGGACACACCTCTTCATTTAACATCCACTTTATTCTTGGCACTTGCCCAACTGCTTCCTTATTTGAATGCTCAAACTCCTCCTTTATAATATCAATTATGGTCATGGTCTAACTTCCCCTTGCTATGAGAGTGACAATACTATTAGGCCACCTGTTGTCTGACTTATTTGGCAAGTCTCTGAAATAGTTTTCTTATGTCTATACTTCCTTACACCTTAGTCCAGCTGACTCTTACTACGCATTCCTTTACCTAACTCTTAGGGGATACTCTTACTGACATTCAGGAAGGCCCATGCCATTTATAGACTTCTACACAGACTTCCTGCAGCTGTACTCATTTGCAAGGGTTAATACTAATAAATGAATGGATTCTATTGGTGGAGTAAATTAACCCTTTATTTCTAATGTTGTAATCATTAATATGCTCCTACAGCTTCCATTACTCTTTGCCATAACTTCATGCTGTGGCTAATCAACTTTATCTCTCTGTAGTTACTCCAGCTCTACACATCACCCTTACTCTTGAATAATGGTACCAGTACACTTCTTCTCCACTCCTCAGGCACTCTCCAGGATTCCATTTGGTCAAAAACTCCGCTGCCATATTCCTAAACACCTCCAAGCCTCCACAGGTATGTCATCTGGGCCAACACCTTTCCATTCTTCATCCTCTTCATAGCTGTCCATACTTCTTCATTGCTAATCCTCTGCACTTCCTGATTCACAATCTCCACATCCTCCAGTCTTCTCTCTTGTTCATTCTACTCTTTCCTTGTCCTCTTTTCTCTGTCCAGATGTCACCTCCCGCACCTGTCTAGCTGTCTTCCTTACTACTTCTGTAATTCTTATAGGGATTGTGGATATTATTATCACAACAATAAATTATAAGCTTAAAAAAGGAAGGCAGTATTTAAGTTACATATGGTCTTTAGGATTGGATGGATGCCTTAAATGAGTGGACTGCTTAGAAGAGCAAAACTGCACAAAGAATATACAGTTTGAAAAGAGTCATAAGGAGCAACACGGTACTCTGTACATAATTGCTCTCCTAATACTTCCTCTATAGGCTTTACAGGAATATATTATGAGTCACAAATCTCCCTCTGCATTGTTCTCCAAATCTCATTCTTTTACACACCACTGTGTACTCAGATTGTGTAGTTTTGGTATTAACAGGCTGTCTTGGTTTGTTATTCACTGGTGACATAAATGTCAGGAAATGTCATAAGCATAAAAATCAGCCCAAGCTTCTTCAGTCGTAGACAAAGTCCCTACAGAAAACCATATTGTGGCGCAGTCACAAATCTGGTGTGATGCATGACTTATCCTCTCAAATGGCATGTAGCACTGCATCTCATTTGGCAGGGAGACAAACATACACACATATTCACTGACATTGTGGACAGTCTCTACTAATTGGTTGTGCAGTCACCTTTAATCTACATTTTCACATTGCATGTGCCTCCTTAAATTTCTACAGTGAGCAGAGCACCATATCTGACATTTTATGACAAAGGTGCACAAATCAAGAGGACACTTTTCAAGCATCCAATCACAAGAGGAGGCGCTCAGTTGGAATTTTCACTCCTCTCTACACTCCTCTCTGTTTAGGAGGGTGGATCAAAAAGCCCATTTAAGGATTTAGTCATCTTTTATAAAGGAAAAACAAATCCAACAATGGACTCTTATTCTTTCAATATCCCATCAGCTTTGCCTAGCACTGGACTGGACCTGGTATACACATATTATAGTGTTTCTTTCCAAAGTGTTGCTCAAGTTCCTTGTTCGATGGTCTGTATTTATTTGTAAAAATGAAAGTCCTGAATTGATATAAATAGGTCACCTTGAACACACTGCCATGGCCATAGTGAAGTTACTATGAATAAGAACTATCCCCACTCCCCTACTCTGTGGTAAACTGCATGAATGTCACCATTATTCAAATAAACATAAGCTATCCATGCGCCTAAACTATGAAATTCAGTACTGCTTTCAAACATACAGATACACGTTTTAAGAAAAATATATTGCAAAAATGTAAATACTGTTAATTGTACTGTATTTATATTTTATATCTTTTGCATTTCTGGTTTAAGATTTAACTTTTCTACTTTTAAATATTCTGCTTATAAAGCACTCACTTGTTATTTGAATTAAAAAATGGTTTGTTAATAAAATAATTATTCATTTTTTCATATGTACTTTATAAGTGTACACTATTTCTGATATTTAAACTGTAAAGGTATATGCACAGCGTATTTTATGGTTTAATGAATTAGGTGTTTCATGTTTTTTCTAGATATTTATATGTGAACACATCATATGTCTTAAATAAAAGGTACTCATAAATAAAAGGTACTCATTCTATTGCAGCTTCACAGGACAAGCACAGGGTGCGTGCATCTGGGCATGCATGTGCTCTCCACAAGGCTTGAGTCACTGGGAGCCTGGCCAAGGAGACGGGGACTGAAGGCGCTTGAGGGCTGAGCAATGAGAGAGCGACAGCATGCAGTCAGCACGCTTGGAATGCTAGTAGCAATGCAGTGAGGTGTTTGCATGGAAGGCTGAGCCACGATGCCAGCATCGGAGAAAAGAATGACAGGAAATGAGTATTAACAACAACAGCACTGAGCAGGCCAGGCAGTGACCCACAGAGTCAGAGGGGACATGGCTGTAGGCACTGCCAGGGGTTTGGGCTTTTTTGTGTGTGTTTTTTGGATTTTGGGACAATGTTTGAATACTGTTTTTGCTGTGTTTGAATACTGTTTTTGCTGTGTTTGAATACTGTTTGAAGTCATTATCACTCGTGGTTGGGGGTTGTACTGAGTGGGAGGGGAAGTTACTAGGTTGGGAAGTCACATTGAGCCCCAATAAACTGTGAAAAATGCCTTTGTTGCTCTGTCTCTCATTGTCATTGCCTCCAGAGATCCAAAGGGTGAGTTAGCCAGAGGCTGGGGGATAAAGAAGTCCAGCGAATAGTCAAAAATAAGAGCAGGAGGGGTCTAACACCCTAGGCCACCACATCACTCAATTTTGGTAAAGTGAAAGGTAAAGTGGCATTTGGCAGACACCCTTATCTAGAGCAACTGACATTCATTAGTTGCAGCGACAGTCACCCTGGAACAACTGAGGCTTAAGTGTCTTGCTCAAGGACACAATGGTAGAAAGGTTTGAACTTGCAACTTGGTGATTATCACAGGCAAGTGTTTTACCCACTAGACCACTACCAATGGGGTAAGAACAGCATACAGGGCTCTGTGCAGCTGGGGCTTTCCCATGGTTTTTGGGGGGCTTAGATGACCTGCTTCGTTGCATCAGCCAAAGTCCAGTTGGAGGAGTTGAAGTGGATGGTCGAGTTGGGCGCAGTCCCTTATGGTAATACAGCAAGTGGACTGCAGTAGAGGGGGAGGCTAGGAGGGAGGTTGAACTTCTAAAGAGTGAACAGAGGGACACTGCTACAAAAATGTTAGAGTTCCTTGAGGGACAATATGGGGAGGATACCGGCCTGGCCAACCTGAGGGCTGACTCTTTTTCTCACCACCAGCAGCTGGGGGAAGGGGTGGGGTCATTCATTCTCTGTCTCAGTGAGTATCATTACAGGTGGCAAAGGAAGAAACTGCCACAGGACGTGAACGACGACGCTGGCCTGGTCAAGCGGGAGTTGCAGTGGCTGATTCGGTGGGCTACCCGGCACACATTCTCTGAGGCTTGCCAGGAGGCAAAGGAGGTTGAAAAAGAGGATGGGGCCAGGGAGTAGGTGGTAGTAGCGGATGTCTGACGGACCTTCCTGTCTCAGGCCGCTGCAACCCCGAGGCACACCTCTGATGATCCATCAGACCTGGAGGTGCTGCGAGTGTCATTGCAAAATGAGCTACAACAAGAGACGAAGGAGCAGTTGGGGGAGCACTGGTGTTGGAGCTTTAACAAACTTAGGAGGAGTCCCTCCCCCTCCACGGCAGCTCTGGTGCCCCCATCTCACTGGTGTGGCTGTGGTTCACCAAACACTGGGGGACTCCGGGGGGATGACCAGGGAAGGCTGATCTGTCTGCAATGTGGGGAGCATGGGCACATGGCCCAGAACTGTCTAGATGAGGTGAAGGCCGTGGTCAGTCGCTGAAGGGTTTGACCTGAAGATAAGGGAGAGGCCTCATCAGTGATGCTGAGAGAGGCATTGTTGGGGGATAGCCCCGTCCTAGGAGTGCTGGCAGCAGGAAGTCTGGTCCCATGTATTGGATACTGGCTCACAGATCACTCTGTTTAAGAGGAGTCTGTTCACCCAGTGCATGAGAGGTGCAGAGGTGAAGGGGGCCACATAGGTTCTGTGGCTTACCTTAAAAGCAGTGAACGGGTTGTCCCTCCCATACATGGGCTATGTGGTGCTGGAGTTCATGGTCGCTGGGGTGGAGATTCCCCAGCAGGGGGTTGTGATTGTGGAGGGCCAGCACCTGCCAGCCCCTATCCGGCACTGCTGGGAGGTGCTGCAGGCACATGGGTGTTCCCATGTGTCTCTTTTTAGATCTGCCTTTCCTAAGAGTGACTGGTGGGGTGGGGAGCAGGCCTTTTCTGTTTGTCTGCACCTTGAGGCAGGGATGGGTTGAGCGGGACCAGACCATGCAGCAAGCCCTAGGGTACCCTGCGGGATGGGCACCAGGTGCTGGTGGAGGATTATCGTGTTGGCCAACAAGATTGGTGTCTGACCTGGGCCGTTGCACAAGTCCAGGTAGGGAAAGTGCCACTCTTTGTGTGTAACTGCCACCTCTGTCCAGTGGAGCTCCCCCCTCAAAGACCCCTCGCTCAAGTGGAGTGGATCAGACCGGAAAGTATTCATCCTCAGTAAGAGCTGGTGCTGTGCCCTCTGAGAAAAGGTGTAGTGGAGGTGCAGGGGGGAGAGGGGTTAGCCCTCCAAGAAAAACAGTATTTATGGGAGATGCTGAAGAAGTGGCAAAGGGTGTTTGCCCATGACGAGGAAGATCATGGCTGTACTGATGCTGTTTATCACAGTACTCCTACTGGGACTGTGGCCCCTATGTGAGAACGTTACCAGCCAGTGCTCTCAAGTTCATACCCAGTTGTCCTGGTACAGATGAAGGATGGGTCAGGGAAGTTCTGTTTCGACTAACAGAATTGAATGCAATGACTCATAAGGATGTGTAGCCACTGCCAAGCATTGGGGAGTCCTTGACGGGGCTGAAAGGGGTGGCCTGGTATTCGATGCTATATTTGGCTGGCGAGTATTTGGCTAGTGAATACGAGGAGAAAAACACCTTCTCATTTACATTTATGCCAAGGTAGGATTCGAACCCATGACCTCTTGGTCCAGAGGCAGGTATTCTACCCACTAGGTCACCACCACCCATGGGCCTCCATCAATCTGAGTGTATGCCGTTTGGTTTGAGCAATGTGCCGGCGTCATTCCAGCGGCTGATGCAATGCTGCCTGGGAGAGCAGGTACATGATTATTTATTGATTTATCTAGCCGACATTATAGTGTACTCTTCTAATTTCAGAAACCACTTGTGGCACCTGGAGAAGGTCTTCCAGCGGCTGGAGGTCCATGGGTTGAAGTTACAAGTGGAGAAGTGTCAGTTGTTCCAGCGGGCGGTGCGTTACCTTGGCCATGTCGTCAGCAGGGACAGGGTAACCATGGACCCTGAGAAGATGGAGGCCGTGAGAGCAGCCATGATGGAGGTGTGGTCAATCCTGGGGTTTGTTGGTTACTGCTGGAGGTTTGTACCAGGGTAGGCCAGGCCTCTTCATGTTTAAGGGTACTAGGGCTTCCTCATGCCAGAAGTTTGGTTGGATGGAGGGGTGCAAGAAGGCATTCAAGGCATTGAAGAAGGCCCTGTTGGAAGCCCAGGTACTGGCTTGTGCTGACTACACCATGCCATTTCGCCTGTTTACTGACTCCAGCTTTCAAGGGCTGGTGGCTGTGCTCATGCAGGTGCAGTGAGGTAAGGAGAGGGTGATTGCATATACCAGCCAGAGTCTGCATGATGCGAGCAAAATGACCACAATTACAGTGCTTTTAAAGG
Source organism: Alestes dentex (assembly GCA_037576975.1). NCBI lineage: Eukaryota > Metazoa > Chordata > Actinopteri > Characiformes > Alestidae > Alestes > Alestes dentex. Next base: position 138 of record JBBIGA010031657.1, on the reverse strand, counting down.
GGACATATTATGCAAAACTCACTTTAGTTATAATAGGCCTACGGGCTATACAAAACATGTCCATGAAGTTCTTTGCACAAAATCACTCTCACATAAAGAGATATCTCCAGCTCTATTCTTCACAGTTTCAGGCCCTTT
>JBBIGA010031609.1:0-13885 GCA_037576975.1 Alestes dentex | reverse complement strand
CTACTCCCTGTAACACCACTGTTCCACTTGTGCCCCTCTCATTTACACACATGTATTCTGTCTTGCTGCGACTAATAAGATATGGCTCCCTGCCACACTGTAAAAATGGCTTCCCTGGGCCCAGAATTGCGCATGTAAGTTTAATGTTAGGCTGATTGGTGTATATATACTTCCCTGGCCCTTGGACAGGGGCTCTTGTCCAAAAAGGGCTCTTTGGAGTGGCCATGTCCACATGTATACGGGTATTTCTGAAAACAGAGATTTTCCGTTTTCGTTTAAAAAAAAAAAAAAGCATCCACACAAGCATGTTTTCAAAATCGACACTTTGGCCGGAGTTTTCAAAAACCTTTCTTTTCACTGACCCAAAACGTCGTTTACGTGTGGACGAAAGTCCAAAACACATAGAAAAACCTCAATTTTCAGAAATACCCGTGTCTGTGTGCACATGGCCTTCTAAAGAACCTTTCAGTTGAGTGTTTTTTTTTAAGTACTATCCACTGATACTTCATGATGTTTTTCTAGCAACTTTATTTGTAAGAGCATACCAAGATTTCTTTCAGTCTTCAGTTTCTTTACAGCTTATGCAAGGCATTTTCTCACAGAACTTGAGTTCTGCTTGTGAGAAAATGCCTGTTATTGTATCCATCAGATTAGATTCCCTTAATTTGAGCGGACAGCGAAAGTCGAGTTATTCTACGCCCCTTTACATGTGTACAGATGGCCATAGGTCACTCGGTACAAAAGACAATTGTTACTTCATCAGGAAAGTCCCTCGCCTCTCCCCATCTCTGCTTAGCTACCAAAGATTGTCAGATGATGAGTTGCCAGTTTGAACATAAGCCATGGGAGAGTACATCTGTCCTAGTAAAGAACTGAGATAGAGCCAGGATTTTTTTCCTAATCAAACATTTGACAAGGGAGTTCATGAAAATGTGGTTCCTATTATTGTGGTTTAGAAGTGAATTTTTGCTCAGTTGGTGTGCTTTCACTTTGTTTTCATTTTTTAACTTCAGACCTGTTAGTCAGAAAACCTGCGGCGTCTTACTCAACAATGTGGTCAAAGCATTACAGAAAATAGGAAACTGTCCACAGTGAAAGCACCAGCATAGCTGTGTCTGGCTCACACTCACCAGCATCCACCAACGACACCAATCAGTGAAATACACCTTACAGCATAGGATGAGCATCGGAAAGTAAAGTTTTTGACTTGCATGTATGGAGATAAAAATCACACTTACCCAAGTGTCACCTTACCTGAGTGTTTTATACTAGTTATTAGCTTTTTGTTTTCTGGTGTGTTTAAACATCTCCTTTGATGTTCAAAAAAGTTAGCGTATATACTATTCTGTTCTATACTGCCAGTTACACACAGATCAGTGTGTCTATTAGACATAGGGCTAAGAGAAAGAAGCATAAAGACAAGCCTAGAATGGCACTTTCTACATTTCAAAAAAGTGAATGCCTTTGGAGTGAAACTCAACTGGCGTTTTAACGACCATAATAACTGGGCCCCTGACAACGGAGCTTAAAACAGACTCTCCAAAATGCACACCTATGGAAATATTCCGGCTAAGGTAGTGTTTATAATATTATCTATACTAGTATGTCATGATATTGGTATATTTGATACATACTGAATATTACATCCATGATAATGCTATGAAAACAGCAGTGCCCTTAGTTGTAGGGGATGGGGCTTCCAATACTACAGTGGAAAAAAACCCAACCATGCTGGAAGATTCAATATACCTGGATTTGGTATTCATTTACAGCATTTAGCAGACATTTTTATCCAAAGCAACTTTCATTCCCTAACTACAGGGGGCAGTCTCCCTGGAGCAACCTGGGATCAAGGGTCTTGCTCAGGAACCCAGTGGTGGTAGGCTGAGGGTAGGATTTGAACCCATGACCTCTTTGTCCAGAGACAAGTATGCTAACCACTAGGCCACCCCCCCCCAGACTAGTCCCGTACAAAATAATTCAGTTGGACATGTGCCATCTTTCTCTGTCTCTCTTTCTCTTTTCTCAACTCAAGCCGTGCCATAACATGACAAACTGCAGTAGATCCAGTCTCTGAAAACAGATGGCGGTTTTGGCTTTTTTTCTAAGTCCATGTTCAAAGGTTTGCTTCATGTCGTGGCCCAAGCCAAGCCTCGCCGGACATCAGGACTGACCAAAGGAAGAGCCAAAACCTTTCGGTCCCTGTGAGGAATGTCAGGCACCTCAGACTCCCACAAAACCCACAGCGCAGGGCCATAAAGCCAACTTTATGTGGACCAGATGTTGCTGATCATAAACTTTAGTCTTCTAAAACAATGAACTATGGAGCATAATCTGCCAACTCAGACAGTGCTGCTGGTGTCTTCAGTCATAAAGAATTCAACACGAACGACAAAAGGGAGGAGGTCAAAATTATACTGTACTCAGAGGGGTCCAATAATGCATGTTAACAAGTGCAACCAATTACAGACCAACATTTGCTCTCATGCTTTGTTTGCTTTGCATGATACCAACACCTCACCAGATCAGGATTTGGTTAACGAGAAATATACAGGCTAATTGTCGAAATCCAATTGCACTAAGCTATTGCTCAACATAGGCGGGGCACCAAGAGTAATACCAAACAGCTGATGGAGACAAAATGTTTCCTGCCAAATCTGAATGAAATGAATGAAAAAGTCAAAGCATGCAGTGGAACTCAAAGGCCGCATTTAAAGTCTATGTTACTGAGCCTGAGTAATCCTCCTGATTATTTTACTGATTACAGTTTTAATCATCTAATCAGTATATTGTAACACAATCAGCCACAGAGGTAGGACCAAAAAATGAAGCGGAAATATTTCAGAGAAGAACGTTTTTAAAAAGAAGAGCAGTTTTACCATTGCATCATCTGGACAAAAGAAGTACTTAAAATAATTGCTTAAAATACTTAAAATACTTAATTGAAATAGTGCTCAAGATAAAATATCTAACTGTTATAAACACTACAACACTAAATGACTAAATACACTAAGTAAAGTCACAGAAACACCATGAATGTGTCCAGACAGCACATGCTTTTTTCCATCTCAAAGATCCAAAAAAAATCCATCCAACCTTTCCAATCAGATCTCGCCTTGTGTGGTTCTAGCAATAAACCTGTAAGCAGCTGTTGTTTTACTTGGTGGGATCGTGTGTCCATGATCATTAAAAACTGAGCTTAAGAGGTCGCGACTGCATTGCTGGCTCTTTGGTCTTCATCTGATCATCAGGTTGAGAACCCAGTTTTAGATTACTTTAAATGACTACAAACAGACTTCATCCAATCTGACAAATAACAGACGAAAATCACGGAAGAAGCTGGGATTCAAAGAGTGAAAAAGAGCTTTCAGTGCACTCAGCTAAGGTACTGGCACTAGAAAGTCAAGGAGCAATTGTTGTAAGTGCCCACCTCATTGACTCCACTTTTCAGTAGTGATTCTAGAATTAGAACAGACAGGCAACAGTGTCTAACAGGCATTTGAAACACTGGAGTTCAAATAAGCTTTATACACTGCTACACTCCCATTCTCTAGTGGGAAACCCTCAGGATTTTCTTGGCTAGCAATGTCCAATTCTGTCTATGAAGGGCCAGTGTGGTTGCAGGTTTTCATTCAAAACACGCAGGGACACACCCGATTCCACATATTTAATCAATAATTCTTTAGAGAAGTTCTAATGATCTCTACGCCAAAATACCTAATATTTAGGCAAAATTACCTCCATGCATATTGTATTTAAACTCTGTAACTACTGCAGTGATATTCTTATTTCATTATTAATTGTAGAATGGAAACAAAAGGTTTAAAATCTTCAAATACCCAAAGGATAATTGTCCAATCAGGATTTTCTTTCCAGTGGTCTCCAGGTAGACACAGCCAAGTGACCTCTCCTATGTTTTGATTTACAATGGATGGGACCTATTTCAAGAACAACCACTGATTGTGAATACAAGGTTTCAGTCTGTCATTACAGTGATGGCAGCTGTATGCCAGGCCACTTTACTGAAGAACACACTGTAAAACAGTATTCATTACCATTAGCTGTGCTCAAATACAATCATACGGAGATGCTAACAGAAACTGGCCGTATTGTAGAAGCCGGTCTTTCCCTGACTAAGTTTGGAATCAAAGGCATAGTTCTAATAGTTCAGTTTCTGAACAAACGTGCCAAAGCACCTTGTCCTTCCTGGTAGCCACACTTCCATACTTCATGAATTCACCACTTAGTGCATGACCTAAAGTGTTTACTCAAAACTAAAGCCTCCAGTCTGACAGAAGAAAACACAACAACTCCACTCTGTACCTTCACATCTTAATCGAGTGAAAATGAAGCAGGATTCCCATAAACCGATCAAAAGAACAAGCTGCCCTTCCGCTCAGTGAGGATGTCTATAAATGGAAGGGGCGGAAGTCACCATGTCATTACACATGAGAAGGAGGAGAATTCCCGTGCTATTGCGAGAGACATGGCGGCTGAGAAGCACCAGCTGCTGACTCATTGAGTCATAGTCTTTGAGGAGGAGAGATCATTTCTCACTCCCACTCTCACTCTCACTCTAAACGAATACAGCGTTTGTGCTGGACAGAGCACAGAGCCAGTCAGTGAACATTTCATTGCACTGAATCAGTTAGCGCTGGTTTAGTCTGGTGTGATCCTCCTCATGGGCCTCCCTGATAAGCGGCTGCCTGGATTCAGTGGGAGGAAAGCCAGGAGGAAAAGTTTATAAGCTTAAAAGGAAGGACTGGGGGGGAAAAAAGAGGAAAGGGTTAAAAGAAACTACCGTATGGGAATGGAAAGTTGTGTCCCCCTTTATATACAGTTTAATGTGCCATAATACAGCTTAGTATCCATATTTGGAAGTTAAGCAAAGAAAATTTATACAAAAACTTTATGTGGTGAGTGAGTATTGGAAAGAATGTTACAACACATAGTATCCAGGGAAACGGGACAGATGGTATTAAACAAGAATCTGCTTTGCAGAGGTCTGCCCTACAGTAGCCCCGGCTGCTAAAGAACCCTCCAGCGGAAGCATACGAAGATAAGGCTGATATTCAATTGTGTACATTATATCACATTTCCAGGGAAAGGGCACATGTGTATATTTTCTTTAAATATTTTACGCATAAAAATACAAAGCTTGCAGTTGAGATGTAGGGCCATGAGGTCACCACTCCAGAGAAAGGTGCCTTTTTTTCTGAGAGTGTATATCATTACTTTCAACAACTTAAAGATACCAGTAACATACACTCTGCTTTCGTTGCCTCTGTACACAGCAAATTACACTAACTCTAAAGGAGACACGTTGAAATGGCCTAATTTCCTTTACATTAAAACCGTACAAGCTACTTTTGGAACTAAGCTAAAAACACAGGGGGAAATATCCAAAAGCCCGTGGAAATCAGTCATCAGAAACGTACCGTCCACTCCCGGCCTCAGACAGATCAAGAAGTGTCTAATGGCAGGTCTGAAGTCCTTATATGGTCGTGAGCATCTGCACTTCTGGTCCTTTACGCAGCCTGATGGCACAGCTGGGAGTGAGAAAGGGAAACACATTCATTACATAAGCAGCTAGACTTAACAGGGATCAGGCCTGAACCTTGAACTCAGGGATTTGTCAACAATGCTCCCTGAGAATGCCTGGAATGTTTTGAGCCTGTTTCATCCAATTTGTTGCCACTAGAACAGGCTGGAATTTGTCTTGCAGTACATTAACAAGCCACAGTTGTTTGCCTATCAGAGCGCTCCAGCTCCATGTCAGGGCTAAAGGGTAAGGACTCTGGGGAGCAAGAACAAAACAATATCTGAAACTGTGTGCGGGTGTATTAGTGAAAAGGCCCACCAAGGAGCTTCACATGCAGCAGACAACAGCTGTATCTTATATTTATCTACTCTGAATAGTACGTCAAAACCCACACTGACCCGACTAGAAGCCCTGTCCATGATAAGACACTACAGGAGGTCCTCAAGTTATGACACAGATCCGTTTCTACAACAGCGATGTAACCCGAATTTTGGTGTTAGCTGAAACCCACTCTAGCTTGAGTCACTTACCTATACTAACACAGCTGTAAAATCATCATCTAGAACATAAAAGCACAACTAAGCCACAAAGGAAAAGGACATGCCAAAAGACAGACAGTCTGACGGGATCTTTGCTTGGACAGCAGCAACAATACAGGAGCAAGTTCAAGGCCATCAGTGTCTGTGTTTAGCAATGTGTTTAATATGAACATGAAGAACCAAGTTCATATCCCCTTGGTGATTTAGTGCTCAAAGTTAAAGAAATACCATAAATCATTCAGGACTGATGAGTTATTTCACAGATTTATGGCAGTTGACTTTACACAGGAATCAGTAAAACCGATTAGATATCCCAATATCTCTGCTTATCTCTGTCTGAACAGAATGTTGCTACTGTGAACTGGAAAATGCGAATAAGAGTCTGGACAAGTGAGCATGAGCCTCATTAGCTGGAAACTAAGGTCACACAAACTATGAGCTGGTGTACTACTTACGAAAGTATAAAGTCATACGTGAACAACACGAAATTCCTCCTCTGTATTTAACCCATTCACGGGCAGTCAGGAACACAGGGCCTGGGGAGCAGTGTGTGGAGACGGTACCTTGCTCAAAGTCACCTCAGAGGTGCCACTAGCAGGACTTTCTGGTCGCAGGGCCAAAGCCCTAACAACTAGGCCACCAGCTGCCCTGAACATGGTCAACTTGGGGCCGCTGCACACGCACACATCACTTTTGGTGGTTCAGGCCCATAGATTCAGGCTTCTTTAGCTTGGATCCACACATTTCTCACTGCATGTAGTATTCTCTACCTTTTAAGTGCTCTGTTTTTCTACCACACTCTAAAGACCTGGATGGCAAGTGGACCGAGACTAAATTGCTCCTAGGTGTGAGTGTTGTGTGTCTTTGTGTCTATTCTGTGATAGTGGCTTGGAGACTGAATGAATGAATGCATATTATTGTTTTGAGATTTGTTTATTGTTTTAGAGCACTCAGACATGAATGTTAATTGTGTTGCATGCAGTATGGTACTTTAGCCTTTTTAAGGTTAATAATATAGTTTGAATAAAGGGAGTATTATAGTTTTAATGCAGGGAGTATTCCATGATACAGTGATTTTTGCATATTAAATGGCCCTACCCTAGATGAATTAATGTTAATAACATTTTGTAATAAAGTCACAGGAGTAAAGCAGAAAATGTGCTCAAAACCTGTGTTACTACATGCTGACAGCTTGATTTATACATATCCGTTATGGTAGCGGATATGAATAGGACAGGACGTCGGACATGTTAGGACAGAACACCAGACTTCTTTAATAGAATCTGTAAGTGATGCTTTGCATGAGAAAAGTTCTTGATCTGTAGAGCTTCCTCATAGCCAGCTTTCAGTTTAATTGTCATAAACATGTTATTAACTCCGGCTGGTTATTTGGCAAATCTGATGTCAGGAATGCCAAATTAAATCCCACTCAGATCAAATCAGACTGAGGAAAATAGCAAAAATTAATTTCCTGAATAAATCTCTCAACAGAAAAGTTCAACATCAGTCTTTCTCTGCCAGGTCACAGTAAATTCATCACAAGAGCTGTAGATAACAGAAGATAAGGATGGAAATGAGGTGACAGGAGCTGTAATTCAAAGGATTAATGTCATTTAGGGTGTGTCTTTTCTACACAAGATGGTTACAGTTTTGTCACTGTATAGTGCAAGACTCAGAATGTAACTATGCTCCTGCTGCTTAATCAACTCATAAGCAGAGAATAGCAAAACTAATAGCTAAGAGCAATGATACTCATCAGCAGAAGTTTAATTCCTTCCAGGCAATAACTAGAAAACTCTGTAAGAGTTTGGACCATATAAGAATTTGGACCATGTAACAGCAATTTCCACACTGTGAAACAAGTTGTAGTGAATCTTATAAGAAGCCATGTTTTGACTTTTGTTGGAGACGAGTGGGTACTGCTGGAGAAAGTAGCTGTTTGCTCTCCTATGTCCACCGGTCCAGAGGGGAGCATGGACTCTTAGATGGCTGGCCATTGTTGAGAATGTTGAGATGTCTTTTATTTAGGGCATCAACTAAGATATATATTTCCGAATCCTAATACAAATTACAAAATACAAGCTGCTCATAGGATACTCATCTTTAAAAGTTTAGAGATGGTGTTATATGCTATGCTGTTATAGACCACCTGGACAAACACTAGTTTGAAATCAACACTGAACAACCTCTACAAAGGTATGTACTACCACTGAAAAATAGTCTGTACTACCACTGAAAAATAGTCTGTACTACCACTGAAATATAGTCTGTACTACCACTGAAATATAGTCTGTACTACCACTGAAATTTAGCATGCCATACAGCTTAATCATGTTGAAATACATGAAAATTGTGCTATATTAGCTTTTTTGGCAGTAAAAACCACAAGAAAGGAGCCAGCTTTGTTCCCCATATAAACTGTTCCCACAAGGAGCTAATTATTGCTCTGGCAATGCAAAGGAGGAAATGAGGCAGTACTTCAGTATATGCATATAACAATTGCATTTCATTAATATTCAACAGGGTTGGACAATCTTGTAACACCACTGTAACACCACCAATGCTGAAACTACAAATGTTAACGTTAAAATGCATAATGAGTGAGGATACAATGTAGATGTTAACAGACGTGCATGTCAAAATATCGGCCAATGTCATGAAACAATTAACAAACACCATATGGAGTAACCTCATTGTGTTGTATAGTGATTGATTTTGAATGCGCCTAACTGACTTCTTTCAGAAGAGACTGCCAGTTGCACATGCACGCTTATTGCCTGTCCTTTTCCAAGCATCAGACTAAACAAACAACTGGCTCAAAGTTCATGTTTCTGATTAGCCGCAGACAGAACAACACACACATACACACACACTCACACACACACACACACACACACACACACACACACACACACACACACATACACAAAGGAAAAAAAATAAATGACACATGAGTCAGGGCATTAAAAACTGATCAGAAGAAAACAAAGAGGCTGTTCTTAATTATATAATTGCGGAGCATGGCTCATTTGTCGGTAATCCCTTGGCTCATGGTAGCAGACACACATGCACTCAGGAAGCATGTTTAATCCCAGTTGAAGGTATCACATGCTTGTCCTTGGACCAGCAATAGTCCTGAACCAGGACATGAAGTGATTTGTTGAGTGTGTTGATCATGGAATGACAAGAGCCATATTTTGGAAATAACAAAGCCGCCACATCAATGAGAAAAAGCTGTTTTATGCAAAAATGAATGGCTGCCATGCAGTGTACTCTGATGCTGCACGCATCACAGGCTGACATCTGCATACACTTAAACAAATGCAGTCCAGCAGTTACATCCTACACTGCATGTAATGGGGCACGTTTTCGACAACGGAGCAAAGACAAAGAATCATTTTAAGGAAGATATATACATTTCTGAAATTGAGTCTAGTGTTTGCAGAACCACTTCTTTACGATGTGCTGGCCTCTTTTCTAAAATGACTGATGGACTCACAGCATTGAAGCATCCTACAGTAGCCTGCCATGAGGTATTGAATTTGGAGTTGCAGTGATGATTTTAACGCGTTTATCTTTAATGCTGAAACAACACATACTGTTACTGACGCACTGAGAAACTGCAAATTTATTTTACAAACACCTATCAGTGATGACCTAGTGATATAAACATAGTACACAAGAACAGCCTTAAATCACTTAACCCTGATGATGAAAATAGTGGAAACAGTGGAAGCCAGGACTAAACATGATTACATTGTTACAAACAAAAACCTTGTACATATGTGTAGATTTTTTTAGGCCTATAAATGTTTCTTGGTTTGAGGTAACAGGATTTCTTTTCTCGATTTACATTTTTTCCCATTCCTTGCAGATCCTTTATAGTTCGTAAATTTTATTAGGTCATCCTGCATGGACAGCATGTTAAAGACCTAATCGCAATCTTTGATTTTTGATAATACGTTATAAAAGGTCATTTAATTTGTTTCCTAGGGTAGTTTAATAAAGGTCAAATGATGTTCTGGATCTGGTCAAATCTGTTCTTCAGCTTGTTTACTGTGTTGATTGTGGGTAATTATCTTACAAGATTTGCTGATATTGAGTAAAATCCTTTCTTTCCTCTTTCCCCACAGCACTGATTTAATCACCCCCCCCCTCCATTTAATCATGTCAAATTCCACCACTAGGATGGCCTCCCACAGTCACATGATACCACCATTACTATTGGGAAGGTGTCCCGTGAAGACAGTCACCGCACCTTTTCAAACTGGACAGTTCAGCACACTTGAGGGAGAACACTAACTGCCTTTTTGTCAGCACTGACTATTGATGATGTCTGCACTGACTAGTGATGAGGGGGTGTGCAGGCCATCCATAGAGGTCAAGAATTTTCTCTTTGAGTCCCAGCTATGAATGGCTACAGTATCACCAGGGATAAAGCTTGTGATCTACCAATGATCAGGCCAGTACTTTGTTAACACCCATATACATTAGACTGTGGGTTCTATATCTTCTCAAATAAACATTTAAATACATTTGCCATGATATCAACCACTAATATGCTTAACTTGAAATGCAACAACATGAGGGAGGTGTTTTGGTTTCTCAGAGACACATTACCAACAAAACAGATACATTTAATCTGAGAAAGCACTTTTTTTCATGTTTTGAGGTTTTTACAAAAATTCAGTAATTAAAATGGCACAGGATGTTTGCGAACTAAACAAATGCATGCACTGATTCAATGGTGCACATATTTTTTATTACATTATTACATCATTACATCAACGGGTATCGACATGATCAGTTAAAACGAACAACACTTCTCCTTGTATGTTTGTTCTAAAATCTAACAGCGAAGCCTTGTTCTGTGATAGGTTTAGGAAAGCAGGCCCTGCTCTTTGGACCTTTTTTCAACCCAAGTGGTCAGTGAACATTTATTACTTACAAAGGAAGATAGAATCCACCTGGATGTGTGAACTTTTTGGCAGAGGCAAGCTTGAGAGTGGAACTTTCCTCGAACAGCTTTTGTTCCGTTTTCAAACAAGAGACAAGACCAATGAAAGAGGACACAGAAATGTACTGTTTCTTAGACTACATTTGCTTAAGATTAAGAGTGAATCAACAAAATGTCAAACCAATTAGACACGCTGATATTAAGGTAGGTCTGTTTTTAATTGAAGACACAGGTGAAAATTGGTGAAAAAGTGCAGCTTTTAAGAACGTACTGTTCCCGGTGGTAGGAATTCACTGTAATTCAAAGTGACTGATGACTGCTATGGCAGAGAGATCCAGCGATCTCTCTGGTTTATCTTCTGTTGTGTTTCATGGGACAACAAGGTTTTCTTTACGCAATCTACACAACTTTACCCTTATTTGCCAAGTGACATCAGATTAAAAGAACTGGAAGCATTCCACAGAGCAGAATGCCGAGATTGCCCCACCGTCCAGTCTATATATAATCACTCATGGAATAAAACCTTGTATCTCCAAAAAATAAGTGACAGTACAAGAGTGGCACAAAATGTTCTTAACTTTCAGTACTGGGATGGGATTTATGGAATAATGGGATAGGAGCAAAATATAGAGACTGGAACTTTTGTTCCAGTGCTGACAACATTTAACCTAAGCTGTGAAGACAAGCTGTTTTCAGTTCAGTTTTTGTACTGTAATGAAAACCAGCGCATTTACAAATATCATATTCATTCTACAGCAGTTTGCCTCATTCAGTCATCTGAAAACAGAAGGAGTATTTTGAAAGAGGTCAATTACAACAGAGATCACATGCATATGTCAGTCTTAATGGCACAGTAATAAAACAGCCAGTTATGTCTAATGGATCAAGAGAGGTTGAAAACATTGACCCTTTAAGTCCTCTGACCACCACAGCCTGATTTCATGATGGAGAAAACAGCAGAAGGCAAGGCAGTAACGGCTGCTCAGATATGGAATTCAAAATCTGTTATATAATTACAGCTCATTACTGGACCAAATTTCAGGCTTTGCTAAATACTCTACAATATGAGCTCCAGACATGTCAGTCAAGACGTTTTGCAAATTTCTTTGTCTTCCTTGGAATTGAATGCATTTGCTGTGATGGAATTTCACACCTGTTGCTCAGCTGCTCATCTGTTTTTTTCATTGAAAAGGTTAGAGGCTGATGTTCAGAAGATATATAACACACAGACTCTTTGAAACAGGTGTGATCTTTCTGTCACCAGGATACTCTGTCTGGTATGAAAATCCATAAAAACTCAAGAAGGACGTGGAGTGGCCAAAAACTGTTTTACAAACTCTTATTCAACTCATGTTCATTACGAGATTTAGTAGGAATGTCAGAGAAGGAAAAACAAACTGTGCTGAACTGTAGCCCTCCTGGATGACCATCCATGAGAGGCTCATCATAATCAGTTATTTGCTGATAGTTACATCAACATATCTTGTACCTTATGGACTAACCTTTCTATTTTCCCAATGAACCTCCCAGTCACTCAACCTGCTCTATCTCGTCATCTACTCTGAGAACTGTCTCCCCATCTTCTCTGTGCACTCAGTTTAGCCCACCTCATTACTCCATCTCGTCTCTCAACTTCATTGCTTCGTCTACTCAACCATTTCTTGAGCTATTTAATGTACTCCTTTTCTCAATTTACTCATCTCTGCATTGACTTCTTCTCTCCATCTACTCCATCTCTCCATTCACACCAAATCCCCATGTCTCCACTTGGTCTACACAGTCTGTATATTTGTTCCATCAACAGTAATTTCTTGTGAAGTAATTTCCTTGAGAATTTTTTGCTGTTCCGATGTCATTCTGGATGTTTGTTTCGATTTAGCTATTACTAGATGCGGTGCAGCTTTCACTTCATCCATTCAAAAATTCTTCTATTTTCCTTTTTTTTTTTTGTTCTTCTGAAGTTATGCAATATAGAATATTATAATATAACTATAATATTACAGCCAGTTTATAGCTGTGCTGTATTGTTGAAAACAATGATTCCAAACATTTGAATAGTGATTGTAAAAGATACACAAGAGTTTGTGTGTAAAAAAGAGTTTATCTGCTGCTTTATTACTGCACCAGTATAGTCCTTTAGTTTATCATGTTAATCAATGAGGTGTAGTCTGTACACCTTACACTGTAAACATTACTTTCTCTGTTAGCAATACTGGTAATCTGTTTAGCATTCCTGTGGGTGATACAAGCTTTTAGTGCTCCATCCAAGATAGAAATGAGAGATCAGTGTATGGTATAAGATCTTATTATGGTGCTTGTTGGCTTCAAAGTCAAATGTACAGACCTTTCTCCACAGAGAAAGGTCTTAGCCACAGAGAGCTGGATTTAGACTGAAGAATTTGTTTACATTCAATGTTCCATCTGTTTCCATAGCTGTGGGATGCCACAGGCCCATGTTCTTACTGGAAATATCACTTTGAGCATACCTGACAATATCCCAGAACCACATGGAAAATGTGTGAGTTCACAGGTATAGTCACTGCGAAGATGAACACTGCATGGATTTGCATGCAATTTTTTTTCAGTGTACAGTACTGTGCAAAAGTCTTAGGCACTTTTCAAAATATTTAACAGTTTCGATGAGCAGTGAGTGTTTTTTCACATTAATTTCACTAAATATATTAAATAAAACTATAAAGAATAAACACAAATAACATTACACAGTAAACAGTGCTTTTATGTTCAGTACATCAGTGTGTTCCTTGTGGAGGTATAGTACTTGTAGAACTAGAACTTGTAGTTCATCAGAAACCTGGTTTGATTCAATCAGTCCTTCATTAAATTAAA
>JBBIGA010031600.1:0-13886 GCA_037576975.1 Alestes dentex | reverse complement strand
TAGTCCAATTTCCACTGGCACCCTGTAGGTCAACAGCACCAGTGGCGGTCGTTGTTAACCCGGGCCTCGACCGATCCAGTATGAAATCCCTGTTTGTGATTCGCATGTTTGATTTGGCTCAGGTTTTACATCGGATGCCCTTCCTGACACAACCCTCTGCTTTTATCCGGACTTGGGACCGGCACAAGGAATCACTGGCTTGTGACCTCTTATGGTTGCATTTTGCGTGAACAACTGTAAATTAAAATATGTCAAGCATTGTTACATGTTCTTTCAAGCTTATAAAGGAAACTGGTTTTACTTGACATATTTTAATTTGCGTGAACAACTGTAAATTAAAATATGTCAAGTAAAACCAGTTTCCTTTATAAGCTTGAAAGAACATGTAACAATGCATGTCTGACATCTTACTGACTGGCTGATACAAATTCTAGACTGTCCTTTAACTTTAAATGCACTAGTTTTTGGGTTTGGTAGGTCAGTAGTGATGAACAAAAATGACTTTCTGGCTAGTAAAGATACTCAAATGGTGAGCACACTGTAAATGTATTTTTTAGCAAAGAAAATCAAGTGTGTTTTAGCAAATACTAAGTGAGTAACATGCAAATGTAGAAAACCTCAGTGTGTGCAAAACCTTTTGACTGGTAGTGCTCATAAGGAGCAAACATCACTCATTATCATCTGCAGGGGTGCAGCTCTCCGAGAGGGGCTGCTTGTCCCTGAACCTGCTCCAGGAGGCCGAAGCTGTTCTCCGCAGTGGCAGCCACAGCCACGTACACACCTGGGACCACCTTCATGATCAGGAGCATCTGCACAGCACTGACCATCTGCATGCGGGGGAGTACAGGGAGCAGTGCCAGGTGTGGGCTGTCTTCAACTTCCTGCTCCAGGAATGCCTGGCTGAGGCTGTGGAGGAGCCGGAGGAGGAGCCTAATAGTGGCAGGAAGAGTGGGTGATATTTCATAAATGCCATACTGGGATTGACTTGATTGACTTCAGTGAGGCGTTACACAGGCGTTTGTCTGACGCTGTTTAACGCCAGCCTGCAGCCCAATGTGCAATTTCGTGTATTCACCTGTGGGGGCAGTAATTATTCTCTCCAGATTGTTTACATGTTGGCCGTCTTGTAGTTCTACATTGAAAATAAAGTTTTATTCTTTGTTAAAACGTACAATCGACATTATTGTTTAAAAAACTCCTGATACTGCGCCGTAGGCAGGAGAGGATTTCGGAAGAAATTGACACCAAGAAAACGTTGCATGCAACGTTTTTTTTGACGCCACACGAACGCGCAGCCGCTCGAGCGCCGGGGCTGAACGCCCGTGTGGACGCTGAGATTTACTCCAATGAGCAGAAAAACAGTCGGCGCTCAGTCTGCGCTCACCTGGCGACCGATTATCAGCCTAGCCGATTAATAGGGCCGTTCGCATGTGAAAGTGGAAAACAGAACAGTTTGTCGACATATCTTGAAAAATATACACACAATTTAGTGCAGGTAGCTCTCTTCATTAAACGTGCCTGGGTCAGGCTTTCACGACGTAATCGCTAGTGGCTTATGTAGTCCTTGCATAGCAGGCTACGTGAAGTTAGTTTTTCGCGATCACTCGATTATGAGCATTTGGCTTAAAAGTGTGTTGGTCAAGAAACATTATTATTATTGTTTATTCTTTTTATCTGTTAAAAAGTGCTCAGGAATTTTTTTTAAGTTGAGAATTTTTGTAGAATTTTCATGTTTGATGAGGAGGTGGCGAAAATGACCCTCCTCCCCCCAAAAAGAATGAATAATTAATATTAATTTCTAAATATCGGCATCAGCCATAGAAAAACCCATAGCGGTCGACCTCTATTAATAATACATACAGATGTTTGGTGTTCAAAAAGTACAATATCCATGATATAAAATAGTCTTATTGCCCTTCCATGTTTACTTCTCCCAGGTGGAGGCTTGGTTGGAGCACTGCAGCGCCTGCAGGGCTGTGAGAGGGTGGAGGCTGCTCTACTGCAAGAGCTGGATCAGTGCTGGGAAGACGGAGGGGCTGAGAACTTACTGCAGAGCTGCCGGGTTCTGGCCCAGATCCTGAGGGATCTGCACCCTTTTCAGAATCATCTCAAGCTTTCAGGACCATCATTGGATGGTCTTTACACTTGCAGGCCCTGCAGGATACACAGGGTCACTTCTTTCCAGGGTGTTTCTGCCAGGGTGATCCGGAAGGCCCTCAACAGTGTCGTTCCTGCCTTGTTGCAAGATATGACACCCCAAGCTCAACAGTACAGGGATCTGTGCCTTCATGTGGCACAATTGTTGGATACAGTACAACAAGAAAGAGCAACTAATGACCTTATGGAGGCACCTATTGCTGAAGTTGCTCAGCACATCTGTTTTGCTCTTTCAAAGCCAGCATTTAACCCTCAAACCTTCGATGCGGGAATTCGGCACCGCTTACTGGCTCTAATAGAACTGAATCCTTCCCAGCTGGGCCTTGATCCTCTCATGCAGCTGCACCAGGAGAGCCTGACAGACCTTCAGCAATACCTTCAGCCAGGAGAGCACCACAGCTTCCAGTTTGACATACAATCTGTTCAAATGCTGGGACAGCCGCGGCTACTTTCAGTCAACCAAACCAGGGGGCCGTTCGCCATCGACAATGGGGTGGAAGAGATCTTTCATTTTGTAACGTCTGAGGCAACTTCCTTCCTTGTGCGGCTGCGCTGCCTTGGCCACGAGGAGGACAAAGGGCGCTACATGGTCAACGAGCCACGCTGTTTCTCCGTCTCACGCCTAGGGGAGGAAGGACAGCGTGCCATTTACTTGCTAGCTGGCGAGGTTTTGGCTGAGGAAGGAAATAAAATGTGGTTGAGAGAAGGAGGAAATGGCTGGAGGGAGGAACTGCAGGCTGTGACACAAAGGCACTCTGTTCAGATCTGTGATGAGGGCTGCCTCTTCAGGGTCACAACCTCAGAAACAAAGAGTGAGGTCAAGTTCATCTGCAGGGGCAGGAGGCTTTGGGCCACAGCACAGAGAGGCTGTGAGGTGCTTTGAAACTGACCTTTTCAATCATGTCTAGCTTCAAAGTTCAAGGATGCAGGTTAAAATGGCTAAAAATGACAGCTGGTTTTAGCTAAGAGTTAAAATATTCAACTTCAGGAATCATACCAGTGGTAAAGAGTTTCAGAGAACAGTTAAAAAGATGACGTTCGTCTTGCTTCCAGAGCCTCAGAAACCTGAAACCCCAACCTTGTTCCAATACCCAACTGGAAAGACTTTTCAAATAGTATTTAACTGTGTATTACTATTACAGTAACATAGAATTTTAAGACATTTTTAAGACCTTGTCGTAGCTTGTAAATATTATATATGCAGTGGAATGGAAAGGATAAATCCAAATGAAATAATATAAAATTGAAAAAACATGGTACCTAAATGTCAATTTCGGTTAAAAATGTACAATCATGATTCCCAATGCAGTATTCCTGTTGTATGTATCACATCAACATACTTTTACAGTGTTGTGAAGTATAGTACAAACATATAATTTCATTCTCTCTGGAGTTTTTCATTGCTCTTCTCCATTTATATTTACAGTTGTACATTAATCAAGTCGTACAATAAAATTGTTGAAAATTTATTAATGTGTACAATATTATAAACTCTACATAATAAAAGAATATGGTTACTGTCCAGCAACCTGTCGCATTAGTGCTCTTGCTTGTGTGTAGTTGTGTTTTCATCGGATATGGGCAGACAGTGCAAACCAGCCTTCTCCTTTCACTTTATTCACCTGCACAAAACACAGTCAACAATTACATTTTCACTGTTCAGTTGAGTGTCAAAGAAGAACATTTTACATGTGTTTTCAAAGCATGTTCAGAGCTATCATGTGTACGTATTCATAAAAAATAATATGTTATCATTGGGAATATACATTTGTTAAAAAAAAAAAAAAAAAAAAATCATTTGAGTTAGCTTGCTGTGTGATAGACCTTAAGACTGTTCATTTGCTTTGATGATGGTCACGCAGACTGAAATGTTTCTCTTTAGCTTTTTTGCTGCATTTCTGGCTCTGATGATTCTCTGTTAAATTGTTTTGTGGGACTTTTGTATTTTCTGCCAATATTTGTGTATTTCCGTGCAGTATTTCTGGATCACTCAGTGACGGCGGAGATGAACATTTCGGACACTCCGAAGCTTGATACAAACGTTAAGGGCAAGTCCTCCTGAGTGAGATTCTAGAATGCTTGTATGTGATTGCCAAATGCTGTCAATGTAAATGTGTACCTGTGTATTAATAGCCCTCCTTTCTCCTCCCTGTACACTTTGGAGAGAAACTGCTCCTGGTGATCTTCTGCTGTATGCAGTGGAGGGAAAACTTTGCTCAGACACTGACACACATGAGCCCTGATCCAACCTTCCAGCAGCTGCAACAAGAAGCAGATTCAATCAGCAGGTGTACACACGCATACACACCTGCTAAAAATAATGATAAAAGTACAATACATTTTCTCTCACCTTTAGAAAAAGGGCTGTGTTTAAATACAAGGTTTCTTATTACACTGGCAAAACGACACTCCTAAAATACAGATACGGGTACTGTGGTGCTGCATTAAACTTTGTTAAATAGGGCATTATGGAAATGGGTAAACTCTTCCATTGTAAACTACAGTCATTTTAGGTAGTTGCCATATGCAATTTTGCAGCTTTATTGTTGTATTGTTGAGTCTTGACTTAATGCTTAATTTGTTTGCATGTGTTTAATGGTGCAAAAGAAGTCATATATAATTCAGACTCACATTTAACCAACCATAATTGGATTGTTTGGGAAAAGCTATCAGTACAAACAATGTAAAACTACAGGAGTGCTCAAATTCAATAACACAATTACAACAAAATAAGTGCTTTGTTTCTCCAAAGTGGAAAAAAACATCTTTCAAGGGATATTTGATCTGGAGAAAGCTACTCAGTAATGTATAGCCCAATTAGCAAATAAGGAATTTTTAAAAGGCCACAACAACAATAAAAATACTATCAGCACATTTAAAGTGCTGCACTTAATGCTAAAATACCAGTTGTACAGCTGTTTGGTTATTCGTTCTCTATACTGGCAAGGCAGCTGATGTTGGTTGTGAAAAACACGCTAACCTGTGCTGGGGCTGATGGAGTGTGGAGGAATAGGAGAGATTGAAGGGGAGACGCTGACGGAGGTGGTCTGTTTCTGCTGCTCTATCAACTCCAGCAGTTTTGCCCTGGCTGCTGCACTCTGCCTGTTCAGCTCCTGAAGCCTCTGCTCCAGCAACCTCATTGAAGAGTCATCTACACGCTGAAGATGAAAACAAAATTAAATGAAAAATGTATGAGATAACTATGATTCTATATTCCAGAAAAAAATCCTTTAAAAGAGTTGCAAACCACTGCTCATTCACTCAAAAACAAATCTTTAAGAAATTTGCATGAATTATCTTGCTTTACCTGTTAGCCCTGCAGATTTTCATACATTACCACACCAACACAATGATACACAATGTCTTAAAGGGAAGTTATTCAAAGACTGGGATTTTGAGTCAGTAATTTGACTTTTTGTGATAATTTTGATCAGAACTTGTGTAGAAAACAAAATACGATAGTACACCGATTTACCTTTTGTACAGTATTACAGTATAAACGAATAAACAAACAAACAAATAAACAATTATTAAAATTAGCCACTGTGGGACCCAAGACTGATACATAAAATGTACTTATTTGACTTCAGAGTGAATCTGTAGAAATAAACTAGACACATTGTACCTGTTGTGTGGGCTGTTGTCCTGTAGAGGGGGATGGTGGTTTGTCTTTAGTGCCTGCTGAGAACAGACTGTCTGCACCCAGCTGTCTGGAGACTGAAGCTCCAGCAGAAGAGGGACGGGACTGTCCCAGACGAGCCTGGATCACCGCATTCTGCTGGGTCAACTCGGCAATCTGCTGCAGCATTGCATCCTGGGATGCCTGGTCTAACAGTGGGGCTGGACGTGGCAAGACCCGATCTGGGAGACTAACGAAGGAGCAAGGAGTGGAAGAGGGGTCTGAATCCTCCAGTGAACAGACACTGGCTGTCGCATGAGAACCTCCAAAGTGCAAAGACCGGGAACGAGCTGCTGAGAGATGTGAGATGGATTTTGACATTTATAAGTGTGCCAGAAGGTTTATTCATGCCTACACTCAAATGTGTCATTTACCATTCCTTGTTAATTTCAGATGTAGCAGCAAACACGGGGCAACAAGCTCACCAAGTTTCTCACTCACTCTCCATCACACTCACCTGCAGAGGGCGCTCTGCTGTCTCTCTGCCGTGGGGGAGAGAGCAAAACAGCAGGAGGGTCAGAGGCCTGCTTCTCTGAGTGTGTTTCAGTGGGCACAGGCTTAGCATCAACACCTGCGAGGACACAGCACATTCTGTTTATTACCCCTGTCCCAGTTGGTACATCTGCAGTCCTCATTTGCCTGGGCCCTCGAGGCACATGTTTTCATCTCAGATGAAGCTGATACAGTTTAGAGTGTCTGCTGTTCCATAGTATAGTTTGTGAGATTAAGCAAGCAGCAGACATAAAAACACTGCAAGCATCTTTGAGGATCAAATATCTGGCATTAAGTTTGTCAAATGAGCTGAAGCACATAAGATATCTTGAATTAAACAGACTTTTTAACGAAATATCTTGTATCAGTGCACATAATCTCTAGTCAGTAAATGTAAGAGTGTAAGGGTGACAGATCATTACTTGGCACTTTGCCATCCTGTGGTCCTAATTCTCTTTCTTCTTTTCCACCTCCCATCTCTCCCAGGCCCAGGATTACCACATCCAGACGCTGTTCCAGTTTACTTATCCGCTCTTGCAGACTTACCTGAGAAACAACACAAACCTGAGGCTTTACTCAAAGTTGTAGCCATTTTCAAAACAACAGCAGCACAGTTTATCTTCTGGGACATCAATCAATCCCACATATATGGGACATTATTTTGCCCATTAACAATGAGATGAAAGACACACATGCAGCAAATGCAAAGCAGTTGGCTAGTTAAGAAAAGCATTTAGAATAGCGAACCTGCAGGGCGGCGCTTTCGTCTCTCAATGAGAGGCACTCAGCTGAAAGGGCATCAATTAGATCCCTCTGTTCCCTTACCTGCTCCTCTAGTCTCTTTCTCACCTGTGCCTCCTTTAGCACCTCCTCTTCTCTCTAAGAGAATAAACAAACACAGAATTCATACATTTCACAACTTGGAACAAGGAACACCCCAAAAACAGTAGCAGCATTTGTCTCAAAGAAACAGCTGGGGGAGAGAACTAATTTACATAAAAATTATTATAATTAATAGTATTGCATTCATCATTTGATAGTATTTTATATTTGAAACTACTAAGGCTTTCTGTCAGTTTCAACATATCAATACCATGATTTCATAAAAATGTAATTTTTTACCCACCCCACATCAACTACATTAGAACTACATTGTTCTTTGGCCAATTATCACTCTAAAAAAAAAAAAAAAAAAAAAAGTGTGTATCCTCATCTTACTTGTCTGATGTGACTAACGATGCGTCCCAGACAGGCAACCAGTGAAACAGAGAAGCCGGTGAGGCCTCGATGATGTTTAGGTGGTTCAAATGCCCCAAGGGAACCGTGTGGCTCCAGGCAGGCCAAATCCGTCTCCACCTGACCCAACATGTCCTGCAGAAGCTCCAGACTAGACTGGTTAGCACTCTGAGAGCTGAACCCAGAGCTATCCAGCCGAGAGGGTCCAGGAGAGCGCCCACCGTTAATCCTGGACGACCTGCTTTTCCCACCTGAAAGATATGATATGGTTCATTTATGGGTTTCTGGTACATCTGTATCAAGAGCACAGTAATACCGCAATACAGCCCATTTGGAGTTGGGATAGGTTTATCTGGGGAGATATACATTTGATCCAGTACAATGTTTTCCGACTAATAGTAATAAATGTGGAGTAAATGGCCTTTTGTAATTTGTTGAATCTGGAGCTGCCTCCAGAAAAGCAGGTCTGTGCTTATTAAGGATCTGAACCAGTCCAATGATTAAAAACAAACACGATGGGTATTACAGTTAGTTATAATAACTTTCAGAATAAAAATACAAATGTTAAGTATCTGTTACTAATCTATGAAATTTATAATTAATACAAACAGTACAAAATTCCATAGCCAACATCCGAAAGTCCTTATTATTACTACAAACTCTTGGTTCTAACAGCTTCCCAGCCCCATTTTTAATAATATCAGGCTTTCCTATAACCTGGGTAAAAAGAATGAAATTAACTGTTTCTAAACGTAGTTCTAAACAGTGTAGGAAGATTATGTTGGGGTTGGAACGCAAGAATAGAAATATCAGAATTTTGGTTCTGCAGTTAACCGATTCATTTTTATTTTGTTTCTCGTTCTGCTCCAACTATTGTAATAAAATAACAAGCGAACAAACAGCTATAATGGCTTTTATGTATGTTTTTTCCTTCTGGGCTGCCTGTGGGGATTTACAAACATACAATTAGGATGGTCAAATCTTTCAGACTATATTACAGAATCCCCTTTGGTAATCTTTAATAATGCTCAAGAACTTTTCTGTAAGTGTGAAGTGTCCATTTGTCATACGTGAACACATCACAGCACACAGTGTGAACAACACGAAATTGTTCTCTGAAACTGTTCTAAACCATTCAGCAGCCAGCAGCCAGGAACACAGTGACCTTGGAGCGGTGTGTGGGGGATGGTAAATTGCTGAAGGGTACCTCCGTGGTGCCACTAGCACTCCTGGGATTCAAACCCACAACCTTCTGATGGCAGAGGCAACTCCCCAACCACTATCCACCAGCTGCCCCAGTTTTTTTGTTTTTTGTCAACAGTTTAAGTTTACCTGAAAAAGAGGAAGCAGGTTCAGGATTGGGAGCCTGAGTAACCAGAGTGCCGGACTGGCCCGTGTCCGATTGAGACTGTCTGGACTTCAAACGTTCCACAGCCACTGTCGCATTTAGAGCTTTCCAGAGTGATTGAGATACAGAGAGAGTGAGAGTGAGATTGAGAGAGAAACATAAATCACCATTATAGGGATACAGGGACTCCAGTCAGTTTACACGTCAACGAAGTGACCATAACTGAAACTGCATCTACCTGCCTGGTCCTCAGATCCTGCTGCACTACAAGGAGTCTGTGGAAGGTTCTGCTGCTTTACTTGCTGATCTGTACTCCACTGAGGGGGCCTAGCTTTGCACGTTTTCCTCTTCGGCCTGGAAAACATGACATGAGATTAACTGAATAATGTTACTTAGACCAGTTGTTCTCAAACCAGTCCTCAAGACCCTCCAAACAGTACATATTTTGGCTCCAAACCAAAGAAAAACATGCCCCATCTAGGGAGCTCTGCGAAACCATTTGAGAACAGATTTAATAAGCTGAACAGCTCTTAGGACCTGCGCATTTCACTGCTGTAGCTGATTGAGATGTCCTGTTCCTCCTCTTGCTCTCCAGCAGATTCGTCCAATTCGTTTAAGGCCTGAAAATAAAAAAAAAAAGTTCATAACATTTGCCCTTCCCTTACTAAGCATCACTGTAAACACATACACCTGCACAACTAAATTATTAAAAACAAAAACAGTACTGTGCAAAGCTCTTAGGCACCTGTGATGAGCAGTGAGTGTTTTATCATTTCATTGATATTACAAAATATACTAAATAGAATTAAAAAGAAACAAAACAAATAATATTACACAGTATATAGCGATTTTACGGACCGTGCATCGACGTGTTCCTTGTGGAAGCCCAGTAGTTTCCATCAGAACCCTGACTGGACTCATTAAATTAAATCAGGAGCTGCCGATGGCATTTCACAAAAAAAAAAAACTGCTAGAGGCATTGAGGAGAAAACTGGAACCAAACCTTACCAGCTCACAAAATATACGACTTTTATTTTTTACAAACCAAAACAAATCTTAAAATCTTTAACTATGTTCTTGTTTGTTTACTTTTATTCTAATGTTAACTCTGCAAGCAGAAAGATATTATCACACAGTGCATAGGTGCCCAAGACTTTGTCACAGTAGTGTGTCATATAACAAACATTGCAAAATACATAGCTTAGCATATTCCTATTACATAAAAATAGTTGTCTCAAAAAAGACTGCTCTTACTATGACACATGTATGCATAGCAGTAGAACATCAGTGAAGCAGCCAGTTCCTTCTGCTGTGATTAGAACTCTTGTTAGTGCATAAAGGCAATACCTGTTGGTCCATCACTGACTGGCTGAGCAGTGAGAGCTGTGTGGGTGGATCCGGTCTCTCCAACACAGGAAGCTCTGAATCAGAGTCACAGTCAGGTGCCTTCGTCACATTAGGAAACCCTGCAAAAACAGCACATATCCTTGATCGTTAGAGGAGAACAGTTGGAAACATTACTAAACATGACTAATCAGATGTGGTTGTACCAGTCTGTCTTCGAGGGGCATCGCCAAATAGATCTTTCACCACCGCCATGGCTCGATCAGACCGCGCAAGAACATCCTGCAGCTGGCACTGATCTGAGAACACCTGCACAGACACAGACATTCATACTGTGCAGTCCAGCCTAGTTTAAAAGAGAATGAGTCATCATTCTGAGAATGATGAGACCAATTAAATTTTAAACATCCCATTATCTTTGACCTTACCAAACAGAATAGCCTTAAAATACATCGTCAAAGCCACCATTAGATTTAACACTAACACCCCAATCAGACTAATATGGTTTTACTTCGTGGAAAACAAAGTGGTGCTCAGTTGGGAAGCTAGCCTGGGGTTCCAGACCGATTCATGTCACTTATGCACACGTGCAAGCAGAACAGAACAGAACAAAAAGCAGAGAAATTACGTACTTCAGAAGGAGGAAAGGCAAGCCTTTCCACCTGAATGCAGTTAAAGGCATGAATTCAGATAAAATATTTATCCCACAGGACGACCTTGGAGTTCACTCTCTGTTGACTGTAAGTGATAGTCAACAACCTCTGCTCAACAAAAGACATTTTTGAAATATTACCTTTAATGATACAGTGACTTTAACAAACTAAAGCTTTATTTACAAGCTTTAGATACTGACTGAG
This sequence comes from Alestes dentex, assembly GCA_037576975.1. NCBI lineage: Eukaryota > Metazoa > Chordata > Actinopteri > Characiformes > Alestidae > Alestes > Alestes dentex. The sequence continues at coordinate 2,773 of JBBIGA010031600.1, read as the reverse complement.
CAAACCTTAATTTTTGTTGGATTTTGCAGCTAAGCCCTTTTAACACAGCCAATTGAGATGTTTTTCAACAGATTTTTATATTCTATATATATACTATTTTTTGTCAAATAAAACATGGGAAAATTACATGTATGCTTTGTTTTCAACTAAATACCCATTGATACCTAAATTTGAACCAGTCAAAATACACATCTGTAGTGTCCATCCCTCTGATGGAGCTTCATGTGTACCTCTCTGATGATCCGGAGTCTGGCTTGATCTAATCCACTAGGACTGGACAGCTGGGACCTCTTCTGCAAGCGTTTCTGGCCATTCTCTTTCAGCTCCCACTGCGCCAGCGCTCTGTTACGGGACCTGTGCATCTCATGACGCCTGTACTGTAAAGGAAAAGAAACAAGAAGCAGTCAGTCTCTGCACACACCTCACTAAAGACTGCCACAGCTTATTGACAGAAGCTTATGATGACCTTACCAGATCCTCTGCGGTAGCTTTATGCACTGACAGGTCAGTGACTGTGCTCTGCGGAAGAAAAAAATAATAATTCGGAGAGAATTTCAGGGTGGGCACGTTGGAACATCACTTCTGCATTAACACTGCAGCTTCACCAGCTGCGGAGCAGCTCTGGTTTCACAGGACTTCAGAAATGAACGAAGTCTTCTATGCCATTACATCAGAAGCCATTAGAGAAGTTTTCACTCAAAGACACAAGCAATGAACATGTATGCAGTCACCAGCACATAATTGCTGTTAAACAAGACATTCACATGCCAACTTTGTGAAACACGGCCCATATCATCACTTGTCTGGAATTCAAAAGACTTTAAGTATGTAAATATCCACTGCCTCGTGCCCACAGTCCATATATGGAAGCTATACTGCAAATCAGTTTTGTGATATCACAAAACCCATAAATTACCATATGTCTCCTTTTTTAACCCCACCCATTCATGCTGAAGTTCTAAGAAGTGTTTCAGCCCCAGGCTGTGTTTTGAATGAGCAGTAATACAGGGCAGCCAATTAAGAGATTAGTTACATATACATTTATATACGGCACAGTAACAAAAACAGCCTGTTTCATTCTATGGTTGGAAAATCTATGGCCTTGAAAGAAAGAATTGTGATAAATTATTAAATCTTTTTGGTTCACAAACCCATCAAACATAAGGGGGGAAATGAAATGGACAGAAAATGTTAAATACAGGCTCTTTAAAAGCACCTTGTGTCTGTAATCTGGCCAAAATTTGACTTTTGTCAGATAACATGAAAACCTTGATTTGTCAGAACACATAGGAGTGTTCATTTGGAATGAACTGAATGATCATACTGTCAGAAACACTGTGACTGGTTCATCTGCTTATTTCAGCTTTTGACAATATCAGTATTGCAGAAACAGATATTGCGATAATTAACAAAGATATATTGTAAGACCCTACTTACCACCCATTCTTTCTTGGGAACAGACACTTTCTTAGTTCGCCCTGGTCGGCGGTTAATTCTCACAAAGGACATCTATCAACACACAACACAACAAAGTCAACAGCAATGGCAGACACATCAAATGCAGTCTCTTCGAAAATGGATAGACATACTTAAATAATACATCTGCAAAAATCTTCCCTTTTAGCACAGTATGACGACTACACCTAATGTCAACCAGACTATATGGACAAAGGAATTGGGACGCCTGACAATTACACCAAAAGTGACTTTGATGACATTGTGTTCAAATACATAAACAATAATATAGACTTTGTCCCGTCTATGCAGCTTCCACTCTTCTTGGAAGGCTTTCCACAAGATTTTGAAGTTTCTATGGGAATTTGTGTCCATTCATTCTGTAGAGTATTTATGAGGTCAGACACTGATGTTGGATGAGAAGGTCTGGATCACAATCTCCGTTCCAGTTCATCCCAAAGGTATTGGATGGTTGAGGTCAGGGTTCTATGTGGGCCAGTCAAGTTCTTTCACACTGAAATAATTCAACCATGTCTTTATGGAGCTGCTCGCTTTGTGCACTGGGCCACAGTCATGCTGGAATAGAAGAGGTTCTTCCCCAAACTGTGTCCACAAAGTTGGAAGCACGGCGTTGTCCAAAATGTCTTTGTATTAAGCATTAAAATTAGCCTTCACTGGAAGTAAGTCGCCACCCGAATTCAATAATTAGGAGGTGTGTCCCAACACTTTTGTCTATATGATGTAACTAACATGTTAGCCGTTGCCTCACTCTTTTAACACAATACACTAAGGCATATATCGACAAATGTAACGCCAACTGTGACACAATTTAATGTGTACTAAACATGTTTAATAAAAAGGTGACAGTTTCGCGACAGCTTTTCTATCCAGGCCGTCTGTATACAGAGAGGCTAAACGTGTTGTTTTCAAACATTTAACGACAGAAAAAACACCTGGGAGCATTTGAATGTTTTTCATAATACATTCAGACAACTAGTAACAAGAAAACGCCGTGTATTTACCTTGCTGGGTGCAAAAAAACGGCCCGTCCTGTTTTTGTTTACTGAGAGCCGCTCGGTAGCTGTGAGGAGGGCAACGGACATTTAAAAGTCCCGCCGAGAAAACAAAATAAATGTCCCACTCTCACTTCACAGGTAAATTAAAACCACACTAAATTAAAATCACCATGAAAACTAAATTAAAATCACCATAAAAACATGCTTGTGGGTTGAATAATCTATCTATCTATCTATGTGTCTATCAGTCTGTCTGTCCGTATCTATCAATCTGTCTACACACACACACACACACATATATA
>JBBIGA010031581.1:0-13888 GCA_037576975.1 Alestes dentex | reverse complement strand
CTTTTTAAATCAAGTACCACCTAGAAGTCATCTCATACAAACCCACCCCCAACCCTCCCCCCAGAAACCGCCCCCCCAGTTCAGTTAAACTGAACTGAAATAACTTAATGTTGATGATTACAAATAATAATGATAAAAGTAATGATCTCACCGTAAGTTTCCTCTTCTTTAGATGGGGTTAACACCGTACTGATCACTGTTTTATTTGAACAAAAATGAATAATACATATAAAAAAAATGTACTTTAAACTTTGCTTAAGTGAACAAAGATGTTGCAGAAATTAACATTACAATTGTAACTCTTAGCTACAACCAAAACTGCATTCTCACCTGCTAAAAGGATGAATCTGACAAATGCCATTCTAAATTATGACTAATTTGTGCTAAGCAGAGAGGTCAAAAGCTATGCTTCTTGCTGGCCTGGTGCAGCGCGAATGGGCTTCCTGTCACAGCACACAGCCTTTCATCATGACAAGAAAGGAAATGAAAGTATGAAAGCCAGTTATGGGCTATAACAAAGAAAGGTACATCAGCACATTTGCATTCTGTCAACTTTTATAATCCTTATAAGGCCACTGGACACACTGTAAGTGTGCAGAGTACTATAAAATTAGTTACCACAAGTTAAAATTGTAAAGTGAGAAGCACACCATTTAGCACTGTTACTTTATAGTATTTGTGTTATTGCTTCAGATATTGAAATTATCAATAATGTTCATGTTACTGTCATTTGTCTCACTAACCCCCTTTGCTATTGGCTGACATAACACTGAGGAGCACCATGTGTGGCTACTTATGAGCAAACAGCTTTCTCATTTCTGTCTCAGCACTGGATTTTGTGTTTTCCTATTTTTTGTCTTAGTTTATTTACTTCAGTTAGATTTGTTTATCTGGTTGATTGACATAATTTCAACAACTGTACTGCAGCAAACTAGTGGAATAAAGCAAACCTATTAAATTCTTCTAAACTGACCTATATGGCAGTTTAGTGACAGCATCGTTGTTTAACGCATCTAGCAAGTCAGTTTGTAACAACCTCCCACACACCCAAGGTGTTAGAACTGGTAACAGATAAATGGGAAGTGACCATGAAACACAGACAATTACACTGAGTTTCCACCATAGTGTATTCACATACTTTGCCATTCACGCAATCACCCCTGCACACACTCAGTCCTCTTAGAGTCAGTTTAGTGTCCTTCATCACAGTTCTCAAAAATGGAAAAAGAGGAAACACTGTAATTCCACTCATCCACTCAATCCAGTGGATAATCCCAAACCAGGTCCATCCAGTTTAAATGCTCCACTGAACACCACCTCTGTCACCCGGGACACTTCACAGTGTAAGTACAAGAAGATAAAACAAAAAAACACCCCCACATACCAAAAGGGACCAGAGATCCTGTATGCCAGTAAAATGCCCACAGGTACAAGACACACCTCAGCATTGCCTAGCCTAGCCTACCACCACTACTTCTATAACAAAAGATGTGAAACTCCGAGAGGCCCCCTAGAGGCCGGGAGATAAAACGCCATATCAACTGTGAGTGCCTATGCCCGTTACACCCCCCAAGTGAGCAGTAAATCGCCCTAGTTGATCCACAAAATCGATGTGATACTTAGCATTGATTGAGTACACTCAACACCTTAGTCTGACCTCTCCATTGCGGGGTGAGTTTTATCATGTATGCATCTTCTACTCGAGACTGAGGGAAAGCAGTCTTTGTGGGCACATGTCGTCGGGCATTGTAAAATTTACCCTGTCCTGGACATGAATCACATTGCTCCTGACTGCCTGGAACGGCCTCTCTTGTTTTTCTACTGTTGTATAGGCTGGTCGGGAGGGAGATGTTCTTTGTTAGTATTCGCTCTGACTGACCTTTTAATTTTCTGCCCAGGGCTGTTTCTGCAGGGGTGTAGCCTGTGCTCTCCTGCCACATGGAGTTTATGGCAAAGCAAAATTTAGGTAGCCACTGGTCCCTGTGTTTGTGTTTGTCCTTCACATATATGGCGATCATAAATTTTAATGTCCTGTTTGTCCTTTCTGTGAGTGGCATGTGAGTGGTATGCAGTTGTGAGTTTCTGGGTGACACCCCACTGACAACAGATGGTGTTAAGAAGCTGTGGCCCCCAGTCTGATACCAGGTAAGCTGGTGTGCCCCACCGAGTGAATATTTACTTGGTTAAAATACTAGCTGTGCTGTGCGCCTTTGCTGTTCGTAAGGGAAACATTTATCCCCATTTGCTCAAGAAGGGTGTGGATGGTTAAATTAACACATCTCCACATCTGCGTTGCCATTTTTCAAGCTACTCGAAAAAAGGCAGTGGAGCCGACCCACTGTGCGCTACAGAGAATGGTGTGGTTGTAGCAGCCAGCTGCACACTCATCATAGCCTGCAACTGTGAGCCCTCAGAGCTTGTCTCATCATCATCAGCATCCGGATAGAGTTGTTTATGTGGTCTTGGATTGGCTCACACCTTGTCATGAATGGCCCCGCAGTGAAGTGTGGGTAGGCTACCAGTTCCCCCTCATCTCTCCCAGAGGACCCTAATGATATTGAGACATGGCTATATGTCTCTTTACAAAAGATACAGGACTGTGTAAGGGTACTGCCAAGAGTAAATCAGTGCTACACAACCCTGACCAGTATGGCTAAGGCTAGGCTAGACAATGTGCCTAGTCAAAAACAGTAAAAAAACAACAACAGTGATAACACTGGTAGTAAAAGCAACAGCAAATATGTCTCTCAGGTCCCTGTTCAGGTGCCACTATAACAAACTCCCACATACCCAAGGCGTAAGACCCATTATCAGATAAATGAGAAGAGATCATGAAACACAGAGACACTTAAATTGTGCTTTCCACCATAGAGTATTTACATAGTTTGCCATACACACAAACTCCCCCGGGCACACACACCCTCCATTTAGTGTCCTTTATCACAGTTCTCAAAAACTGAAAAAGAGGAAAAAAAACTGTAATTCCAAACTCATCCACTCATTCCAGTGGGTAATCCCAAACTACTTCTGGTCAGCTTGAATGCTCCACTGAACACCGCCTCCGTCGCCTGGAACACAGTGTAAGTACAAGAAGATTTAAAAAACCCACGTACAAAAAGGGACCAGAGATCCTGTATGCCAGTAAAATGTCCACAAGTACGAGACACACCTAAGCATTGCCTAGCCTAGCCCTACTACTTCATTTATAACAGAAGATGCTACCCACCAAGGTGGCTAGGAGATTAAACTTCATATCAAATGTGAGTGTCTATGCCTGTTACAAGTTGATGTTGCTTGTCTATAGCAGCTGAATTTTTTGAGTAGTAAATATGACAAACACAATAGAATCAGAATCAGAAAACTTTATTGAACACAGAGGAAATGCTTATGTGGTGACTGCCACAACACACTAAGACACAGCACCAACAACAACTAAGCATACTATACATCAGACTACACAAAACTAATTACATGTTAAATACTGAATATATATGTAATGAGTGGGGAGTTTTGTGGAACAGCCCACCATTCAGAAATTAAGAAAGAACCTAGATGCAGAGTGAATATAAGCTAGGAGTGATGGGATTAAAACACTTGCCGCAAGCTGGGCTCATGTTCACAGCACAAGCACGAACAACGGCAAAAGCTTTGTCTCCAAGGGGCACAAACTCATGCTGCTGTGGTATTTGCCAATGCCTCCTGGATGTATAGTTGTGGCCAAAGGTTTTGAGATGAAAACATCAAGAACAGACTGATATTCTGCAAAAAGTACAGGGATTGGACTGCGGAGTGTTCTTTTTTCCTAGCTCCTGTCTGCACTTGTGGTCTTGTGTTCAGTTCTGTTCTGCTCTTGTGTTGCACCATGGTCCTGGAGGCACATTGTTTAGTTTCACTATGTACTGTATGTCTAAGGTAGAAATGACTGTAAAACCTACTTGACTTGACGTGACATTGACTATGCAAAGATGGGTTGTCGTCAGTCAGGATTTGGCCCAGAAGTTGACTGACAGCATTCCAGAGCCAATTACAGAGGTCTTGAAAAAGAAGGGCCAGCACTCCAAATATTGACTCTTTGCATAAATTTGATGTAACTGTTAATAAAAGCCTTTGAAACTTGTAATTATATTTCAGTACATCATAGAATCCTCTGACAAAAAGATCTAAAAGTATTTGTGAAAACCTATTTTTGTGTCATTCTCAAAACTTTTTGACATGACTGTAATCAGACTGGGTGCAATCGATGGGAGAAAAGAAAGATGACTCCAGTTCTCGGTCATAGTTAAACAAGACCCCCGACACTGGGGTCTCCAAGCGGCCACAAACGGACCAATCCCCTTTTTGTGTGGACTGATGTGCAGGAATAGGGGCAGAGTCTGCCATGTGACCACCCCAAGGAGCAGCTATTGATGGCCCAAGGAGCAGCTGTTGATGGCCGATCCAAGGATCCAGGGGCGGATCCAGGGATACAATAGGCAGCTTTAGTAAGGCTGCAAAAATGGCATCAGTGAAGTTACCTGAACACCCCAGAGGGCTGGGAAGAGGGTGGATGGCCCTGGCTTTTCCTGCAAGCATGGGACAGGCAGAGCATTGGTACCCCAAGTGGCCACAGTAGTGACAATGTCCCTTCATAATACAAGCATCTTATTATGTTTGGACAACCATAATAATGCGTCCCCTGGCTGCATCGACTCTGCAGCACAAGGGAGGAACCCCAGCCCGAAGGTGGAAGGGGCTGAAGTGGGAGACTCAGCACTGGTGTTAGCAGCTGTCTCTTGGTGTATGCGAAGGAGGTCAGGACCAGCAACCAGCCGGCAGGTGGAATGATCAAATATCTGACACATGGCCTCCATGAACTGAGACACAGAGGCACACGTCAGACTGGTTCTCTCACATGAGGATCACCCACACCAAGGCTCGCTCTGTTCATAAGGGGGTGATAAATGCTACTTTAGCTCTCTTGGTGGGAAACCGGGAGGGCTGTTGCTGAAAAGTAAGGAAGCACTGTAAAAAGTCTGGTCACCATCAATCGTCTCTGGGACTGGGAGATGTGGCTGCGACCCAGGTGGTGGGCAAGGATCTTCATTTGAAGGCTGAGTCTTTCTGTAACGAGTGGGGAGCACTTTGGGACAGCCGAAAAGGACAGCTTGCTGACATTTTGCAGACAGGCAGTTTGACGATGGAGTTGGAGAGATCAGTGGTGTACGATCAGTGGTGTAGAGGGTGTAGAGGGTGTAGATCAGAGAGCTAAATACACGGCTTTGTGGAGCTCCTTTGTTGCGTGTGATGGTGCTGGAGATACATTCAAAAACACTCAAGACCTGTGTTCTGCCTGTGAACCCAAGACACAGTTCCAGGTCCCTCAGCATCTGTTGGGTTGAAATCAGATCTGCAGTCAGTGAAAAGCAGTCTCACATAGGTCTCATGTGTCATTTCTACGCAGCAGATGGTGGTGTGCAGGACGTAGAAGATGGCTCCACTGATCTAGTGCAGGTAGTGACGTGTTTCTTTGCTCGTCGCTGTGGGGCTTCATTGCTGAATTGAGGCCGTATCCTTTGTTTTCATATGCACCTTGGTGTATTTCAGCTGGCCACAACAGATCTGCTTTAAAACTGTGAAACTTGTTTCCCAATGTTCTGGTGTGTTGCACTGTCTGTTAAACCCATTGATATATGAACAGGAAAGATGGAAAAATGAGCAGGTGTCAATGTCTGAGCAACCTTCCAAAAGTAGTCAGAGGAAAGATAACAGATGAGCTGGCTACAGGGTATTAAGTACCTATGGCTCACTGATGTACATGGGGGCCAAACCTGGCCTGTCTGGTCCCATCCTACACAAAAGCTACTGTAGCAAAAATTACTGGAAAAGATAATGTTGGCTATGGTAGAAATGGCTGAAAAAAGAGGAGGTTAAGGCTAAGGCAAAAGGCTAACAACAACATTGTGGGATCACTGTCTCTATTGAGACATGTGTGCACGTGTTTTTTTGTATATTTTTTATATAGTCACCCACAGCTTCTGGTTGGGGCGTATGGTGATGGTCTTGGATGTCACTGATGGCCTTGCTGATGTAGTCAGTCAGTGATGTGTAAACCTCCAGACTGGTAGAGCTGCCGTAGGTTGCAGCTGCTCTAAACACCTTGCTATCAAAGACAACACGATCTTTTTAAATTAACTAAATGGTTCAAATTTGTAGATCTTCTGTGGAATTGGCACTGATGGTTTAGCCTTGACTAGGGGAGTATATCAGTGACCCTTGGGCATGCCCAGGCTCAGAATTCCAGAGAGAATGGGATGGCTGGGGGTACAGTGTGAAAGATGTAGCTGTGCCAGGTTGTTCTTCCTTGGATTATCTTGGGTAGGTAACAACCAGGACATACAAGGAACATCCCACATGAACTGTCGTTTAGGAGATTTTCTGACCCATTTGTCTAGTCATTACAATTTGACCCTTTTCATAATCATTCAGATCAATGATCAACGTCAATAACTGACTGTTCATCTGCTGCTTAATATATCCCACCCCTTGACAGATGCCACTGTAACAAGATCAATGTAATATTCTGCTCCTCTCAAGTATGCAAATGGAGTGGACAAAATAGTAAAAACATCCCTATATATGCAGTCCGGTTCAATATCACTACAATCTCAATAATAAATATATAGCTAAATTAGTGCCTTTCTGTTGTTCTAATTTAGTTACTTGTACAGAAAGCCTGCAAGAGCCTGCAAATTTGCAAGAGTTAACTCCACAGCCTGAAATGAGTACACAGATAGTACACAAATGTAATGTAGTGGTGAAATTCTGTTAGTATTACAGGTTCCACAATGTTTTGGGTTTTTTTTTTAAACATTCTGTTTTTACTGCAATGCCTCTATGTTTTCATGCAGATAGTATCTGCTGTTATTGTCTGTTCTTGCTTTTTACAGTAGTTTAGTTTGAGCTTACTTTATTAACATTTGCTAACAACATTGTGTCTTTATTGACAAAAGATAGCATTCCTACAACAATGATGCATTTTGTTATGATTAGTTTTTGTAAAATGATTTTATCACTTGAATATAGATAGAGAAGTACAATATCTGTCATGAAACCCAACATGTTTTTTTGTGAGAGTGAAGACAATTGAATGTTACTGTATACATTTTCTATGGCATCAAAAACGCCATTGAATTCCCTAGTTATTATATAGCCAATACCATGGATTCTTTCAACATAAAAACAATTTGTACAATTAAACAAAAAATGTCTTGAGCCTGATGCTGAGAAAAAAAAAAAAGGTATTTAACCTTTTGCTGTCATTAGTCAGGCTTAGGCTGCATTAAGAATGGGCACAGGCTTGGCAAGGCAGTCGTTTCATTTAGTGCTTCTTAAAGCAACATTGAAAAGTATTTTGTCTCTTAAAGAATATCTGTTGCTTTGTCTTTGATGACAACATTGCAGTGTATTCAGAATGAATGTATTTAGTAAACTAAAAAATATGAACTTTTGTTGAACTCTAATGCATGTAATGTCTGAAATAAATTGAGAAAAAATTAGGTTTTCTGAACCCACATCCCATGCTCTGTTTGTAGGGAATATAACAGCACTGCTTAGGGACCCTGTGAAATGGAACACAGCTTTTTTTTGGCCCCAGTAGTATCTGTATCTTTAGTATCTGGAGAAATTCATACTGGTAACATACTATACTATGTACTATTTACTACTTCAGGACACAGTCAGTACAAGTGGTATTTCAAATTTAGCCACACTGCCAGTGCTGCAAAAAATCCATCAGTGTATAACTCAGTGATAATCAGTGTTTTATATAACACTGTATACACACACACACACACACACACACACACACACACACACACACACACACACAGAGTAAGCACAACACTAAACATCAGGGGCAGTCCTAGGGTCAGTGGCCCAATAATGGCGCCAGTGCAAACCACTTATCTATAATTTTAACACAGCCTATATGGTTGGTCAAATTACAATCTGAAAACCTATAAAATTTCCGCATACCTTTCTGACATTGCTTTTGTTTAGTTAGAAACAAAGGTGTGTCAGTAAATAAATGAATAGATAAGACGACAAAATATATTCACTGACCAACCCATATGTTCCTGACAATGTGCAGAATCTCTTTGGACAAGTTAAAAAACATAGATATCTGTGTTTTGACCTGAAACACAGTTTCTGGTCACAGGAACCCCATAGTCCAATTATTATCGGGATGGTGGAACATTGTCAGCACAGCAGTAATGCTGATATAGTGGCATGGTAGTGTGTGTAATTCTGGTATGAGTGTATCAGGCACATGGGCGTTGCTGATGGTCAGCCACCAAAAAATACTCAACCAAGAGTCACTGATGAACAGCTAAAGGACTAACACAAATGGTGCACAGAAAAAAGTGTATTACAATAATAAATACCAACATTATAATGGTGCTTAATAATGTGGCCAATGAGTGTACAGCATGTAAAAGTCCCTAATACACAATTGAGCTCTTCCATTTCCAGAGAAAAAACAAAAAACAAAAAAACCCAAGCTCTTTGAGTTACCATAATCCTTTTTAACTTTCCACAGGACTGCAGCGTGTTGAAAGCCTCTGTTGCAGCCTCTATTACAATGGCTATGAGTGTTCAACATAATTGGATAAATAAAACACAAAATATGAATAACATTTGCTCAGTATATATACTTATTTTCACTTAGAAAAAAAACATTGATATTGGAGTTAACTAACATGACTACATATTTTGCAAAAAGTATTTCTTTACACTGAGGACAGAGGTGATCAGCTCTTTTCTACAGCCCTGTATATTTAAGCAGCTGCGTTGTTGAGTTCCAACCAAAAAAACCACATCCTTCCCTTCCAGTAAATGAAAGCACCATATTTCAAAAAATCCACAAAACAAAAAGAACTAGAACTAGGGCGTGTGTGCAAATAGTTTACAGATTGGTAATGACCAGTTCACATATATACACCATAATGAAAACATCTTATTAATTATATTATTTACAGACTGAGAGTTACAGAGAAAAACACACTGGTCAGAAATGGTTTTTAGTTACAGAGGGCTGGACTGCCATGAAACTGAAAGCTGAGTTATATCTACTCTCCCCATCTACACAAAATAAATGCCCAGCACCTTCTCTTAGAATGGTTCTCAGTGAGATATTTAGAATATCACTCTCATGGCTTAGACCTAGAACTTGCAATGCCTCAATCTATATTGATATATGGTACCTACAAAAAAATTACTGCTCAATAACTTAACCCCTCTCTTTGCACTTCCTTTGTCTCATGGGACCTTGCTGTTCAGTCTAGCTGTTAGGTTTTTTTTAAAGTGGGGGAAATTTACTACATGTCTGCATGCAGGTCAAAGGCCTGGCTGTTGAATCATGGTAGTGTGAAAGAATATGAAGGCCTGGGCGGCTGTGGGTTTATTTTTAGTACATAACCACCAAACTATTATAACCTCTTTAACTGAGAGAGGCCATACTTTCACAGTTTAAAATGATTCTCTCTCTATCTTTTCAGTAAAAGGCATAGTTCTGTGTATGGTTGCAAAAAATATATTTGTAGCTCACATAGGTCCAACATTGGAATAGCAACCAACAAAATTTCGGACCTTGCACACACAATGACTCACACAAAAGACTGAAAATTAAGTCTGGATCAGTACCGAATCTCCTTGGCTCAGCTACAAACATCGGACAAGTAAGTCAACTTAACGCTATATAATTTTGTTGCTTTGCTGAATATGGTTACCTAGCTTTTTACCTTTAGAGTGTGGCTGTAACATTAGCTCTGCAGCTAACAGCCCAGTTAGCAGGCTACTGTCGCAAATGTAAAGGTAGATAGCATCAGGTGTGTGTGTGAATGGTGTGTGAATACACACATTAACTCAAAACAGTGGTCTGAAGGAAAATTTCCCCGACAGACTCTGCGACAATTTTGTGCTTATTCAGAATTTGTTCCCTATGCTAAAGCCTGAAATAAAATGTTACCAAGTCTCACAAAGTAGGCTTAGAAAGACTTTTACCACTGTGTTTTACCACTGTGGCTATTCTCTTTGGCTCTCGACGAAGGCGGTCGCATCTTTCTCCTCTCCCTCCCCTATCTCTCCTGCTGGCTCTCTTGTCTCATCCTGTCTAGTTTTCTGTCTGTCTATGAGACTCTCTTTGCCCTGCTCTCCAAACAAAGGAAATTATGGATTTGATCAACTGGTCTCTGAACGCAACTGACACCATCTTCTCAACGAGAAGCCTGCAGGAAAGTTTGCAGCTGGATACGTGATGGACGGGTGGGGGAAGTGGCACGTCATGTGCCTGGCAGCTCTGTCCCTATCTATTCGGAACCACGATAACTGGGTTTCTGCTGATTGGGTTAAGCGGGGCCCTGGGTTATTGACGATTGAAGAAAGACTTTGATGATCAATCAGAAGTTGGATTACATCTCGGAGAAGCTTGCAGCTTTGCAATGGGATTTGGATAAACTGAAGACCAGTGATGGACATTAGACAGCTGTTGAAATTGGAATAACAGCTATCGATCCAACTCAAAACCCAAGAAATAATTTTCTCTCTCAGCCACCCTTAATGAGGTGCCTGGTATTGGCCAACCCATCCTCCTTGTCCTCGCAACTAGTCTCACAAAACCTCCACCTCTCAGCACTCAAGATGTCTCCCTCTGAGTGCCTCAACCGGTTCTGGGCCCCAGGAACTAGGAGGTGAAGGTTGGGGTGACCTCAGATGAGGGGTTTGTTCACCACTGTCATCTCACCTGGAGACGGGCAAAGGCCACCCTCCTTCAGACTAAACAAAGACAATGGGTGACAGCCCACCAGCACTGGAGGCTCAGACACACCATGCAGGTGGGTAAACAGGTGTGATTGTCCACTAAAGACCTTCCTCTCCAAGTCAAGTTCCATAAGTCGTCACTACAACTTTGTGGTCCATGAGGGTTCACTCTGCTTTCATGTTTACAGGTTACACCCGGTATTCACCTCCCTTTTGGCTCCTCTTGTTGCCACACTGCCACCGCCTCGCACCATCAACCGGCATATACGGTTTGGCACATTCTTGACTGTCAGATGTTTTTTGAAAATGCTGCATGAATTGGGAGGGGGGCTATGGGCCCAGGGAATGTTTATGGTTGCCATCTCATGACATTTTGGACAAGTCTCTCATCCGGGATTTTCGACATGCCCGAGGCGGATCATAGGGTCGTCTGATGTCAGATTTGTGTAAGGGGTGCTGTTACATCCTGGGTAGTAGTAACCCAGGTGGCCAACTGGAGGAAGTATTTTTTTTTTCTCTGTTCCTTCTTTTCCCTTCTGATTGTCCTCACCAGTCCTCACTGATTGCCTCATTAAGACCACTGTTTAAACCATCCCCTCACTCTTCCTCAGCACTCAGTCATGAGTTCAGCAACCTCTCATTAGGGGTAGTTTCCAAGTATCTCTGCGTTTTTCAGTATACTAGTCAGGTTCCTGCTGCTTTCTTCTCAGTTCTGTGGCTCTGGATGTGCGCTCCAAAACACACACAGACAAACTTTTTATTGTCACTGGAGATTTTAATCATGCAAATCTTAGATCAGTTCTCCCTAAATTCCATCATTATGTGGACTTTGGGACGAGCAGGGTGAATGTGCCGGACTGTGTTCACACACATCACTGGTGCATACCACGCAAAGCCCTGCCCCACCTTGGCTACTTAGATCACCTCCGTAATGCTTAATCAGACATGCCAAACCTTTTCTGAAGCAGATAAAGTGACAAGGACATGTTTGGGGAGTCTGCAACCTACTGTGGCTCTACCAACCTGGAAGAGTATACAGCATTGGTGATTGGTGACATCAAGTGCATCAATGACATTACTGTCTTCAAAGCCATCACCACACCCCCCAACCAGAAGCTGTGGATGACTGCGAAGGTGCAAATGCTGTCAAGCATATCCATCTGCCTGTGACAGTGAGGCCTTCCTTCCAGCGCTGAATCAGTTCTATGCATGGTTTGAAACACAAGAAGAACACGCTGCCCCCCAATGATCAGGTGCTCTGTCTGACCATGGGTGATGTAAAGGAAAACTCTGCTTGGAGTTAATCCACAGAAGGCTGCCAGTCTACACAACATCAGAATCAGAATACTTTGTTATGACTGCAAAGACACACAGAGACAAGAACAACATAAAAGGAGCAAGTTATTGCACACAGTAGAGATCAGCAGTATATAAGTAATATTGATATAAGTAGTGATATTCCCATGGTATGACTATTGCACATAATAGGATACTACACATAATCATGTTTAGCACATGGTAAGAACATTGCACAGTATTGCACATGGTAGAATATTGCACATCATAGCAAAATAATGCACATAGAGATACACATAATGATAGTTATTTAAACCCTGTGAAAAATTGCATGTCAAAGTAGCAACAGGTTATTGCACAGATTATTGTAGAGTCTGAGTTGTAGAGTAACTTTAAGCTGTTGAGTCTGTGGCTAAAAGTACTTCTCAGTTTGTCCACCACACTGTAGAGTGGGTGATCAGCATTGGACTGATGGACTGAAGTCCAGACAATTTTCTCCTTTCAGCCAGTTTCCACGTTGTCCAGTTCCTCACCCACCGCTGAGCTGCTTTCTTGATAAGTTTCTTGGTGTCTGCCACTTTTATGCTGCCACACCAACACATCACAGCATAGAAAATGGCACTGGCCATTACAGACTCATAGAACTTCTGCAACATGGTGTTCCAGACTCGGAGTCTGCGTAGAAATTACAACCTACTTTGACCCCTCTTGTATGTGGCGAGAGTGTTCTTAGACACACCCAGATATTTGTAGTCCTGAACAATCTCCACATCCACCTGCCTAATGGACAGGGGAGTGACAGGAGACCATGATCTTCTCAGGTCCACTACCAGTTTTTTGGTCTTGTTGCTGTTGAGCTGCAGCTGATTACGTGAGAATACTGTCCATTGACTTCAGTTCAGTATTCAACACCATCATTCCTCAGCATTTTGATTGGGAAGCTGAATGAAATCAAGCCACGGAGGAACTATGGTAGTATGTAATTTCACCAAAGTATTTGAACAATACATTTTAACACCTGAAAAATCAGTGCTGCACCTCTTTCCTTTTTTTGATTAGCCCCAGAAGCCAGATTGTCTTTTAATAAGATGATTTAAATGTTTTATTATTATTTTTTTTTAATTCTTCATTAAGGTCTCTGGTTTCAGACTGAAAACATTAACCAGACAAATTACATTTTAAAGTTTTACTTCATTGATGACCTTCCTTTCAGTGTTGCTATATCTGAGAAGTCCAACATATCAGGTATATCATCAGTGGCAAGGGTAAATTGATTTCTCTGTGAATTTGTCATTTTACACGCAGAACATGCAGTCCATGCAGAATTTGAAGAAGGAGAGGTCAAAAACAAATAGAAAAACAACTCGGTGAATTAGATAGGAATTGAGTGAGAAGCCGCAACAGCTAAAATTACAATAAAAACAAGTAATTAATTAAATAAATTAGCTGTTACTAGAAATCTATAATGAAACTGTCACTAAAATACAACACAATGGCAACACTGTTTTAGTAATGCTGGATTGTTTGAGAAGCACTCTTTTGTTCCTAGAACAGTTTCAGGTATGAACTCATGGCGGTAAATTTAAATAGCTCATCAGGTGAATGGGAAGTTCACATCATTAGGCTGAATTCATTGTCATGAACAATTCTGCTTGAGCCAATTTCACTGAAAACCTGTTTTTGAACTGATGGTGCCTGGTGGACCATTCTAAACAAATGAGACATGCTCAGACTTGCTCAGTGCAGTGCCCCCATCATATGGCATGCACAAGCACTTAAAATAACTTCTTCCCTT
>JBBIGA010031570.1:0-13888 GCA_037576975.1 Alestes dentex | reverse complement strand
GTTTTGTCATTTCCTTTAAAATGATGCTTTAAATAACAATATTTTTATTTGGAAATGAGGAGAAATATTGTCAGCAGTTCTTAAAAACTAAGCCAAAGCTGTTCAGTTCAATACTTGCAGCTATAAAAGATAAAACCTGAGAAACTGAACGTTTTTGCAGTGGTCTCTTATTTTTTCCAGAGCTGTATGTGTATTCTGTGTAAAGTTCCATTTAATTGTAGTCCTTCATCAGTGGTCAGTTTCTGGCCACAGGACAGCGTTGACTACATATTTTTGGTTCTCAGTCTAGTATTGACACTGAGGTGTTTGAAAACTCCAGTACTTTGTCAGGGCATTGTGGAGCACACACACACACACACACACACACACACATACACACACACACACCACTAACATTCCACTACAATGTCACTGCTGTGCTGAGAATGATCCACCACCAAAGTAACACCTGCTCACCGGTGCTCCTGTAGGAGTTCTGACCACCGATAAACGGAGAAAAATGATGCAGAGAAACAGATGGACTGTAATTTGTAATTGCAGGACTACAAAGGAGTCAATAGTGGCATATGCTAAATTTAGACTTGGTTAAATGACATTTAGCTTGTTTTCAAAGTGAAATAAGCACACGTCCTCTGCCGGACACACACTTCAATGCACAATTACTGTGTAAAGTTACTGAACATGTATTATCATGCAAAAATTATACATAGTACTATGATACTATAACAGCACAATCACAGCATTTATTTTACTAACATTTGCACAAATATTTTGAAAAAATCGTTATTTTTAAGTTTGTTCCCTACAGAAGACGGTTTTAACTTATCTTCGCTCAACAAAATGTAATTGTATGTATTTTGAATTGTGGAACTGGATGTGGACAATATAAGGTAGGTGGGACTAATTAAGTGACTAGTCACTGTATTTCCTCTAGAGAAAAGTAAAGAAACTAAGATTACTTACAAAAAGTTTATTGTATTTGTTTCCACTTTGCCATTTATCATCAAGAGTCTCTTGCTTTTAGTGCTCTGCTCCATTTCTTCTCTCCTCCAGTTCTCCCCCTCTCCATCAAAAAACAAAAACTCTATTATCCCACCGCCTGTTTTTTGTTTTGTTTTATTTATTTAACCCCAGGGTTCCATTCAAATCACATACTTTCTACACATAGGTTCTAAACTTCAAAAACATCATTTACCAAATTGAGATGATCTTACTGGCCATTGCAGCGGCTCCTGTGCATCAAAATAATAAGTTGGTTTTGTGTGTGTGTGTGTGTGTGTGTGTGTTTGGGGTCAGCAGTACTCTGAGCTGCACCTTCACCAGGTGTCGGGATTTGTTTAGGAATTTCAGCCCCATTCTGTTCCCTCCCTAATAAGTGTATGTTTCCACCACAATTCAAACCACAATTCAAAAATATTGTAATTATGAGACCATGGCTGGACCTATTAGACCTATTAGTCAAACTAGGTGAAGTCAAATTAGGTGAAACTAGAGAGGAACCAGTTAGACCATTCGCTGCTGTTAATCTCCTGTTTTCATCTCCAGCATTCATCTCAACACAGTGCTGAATACTGTAATAAACTGAAAAACAATTACATTAACATTAACATCCCTCTCTGAAAAAATCTCTAAGAACACTACAGGAATTTCTATTAGAGTCTATAATAATGACTATTGTTTACTACAGGATTCTAGACCAGTGATATAGAGGCAACTCAGAAACGGTTATGAGGTGAAAATATTAAGTCTTAAACCAAAATGTGATGATCTTGCAGCTCCTGTGCTGCTCTAACAGTGTGTGAAAGAGATCCAACTCTAATACAGTGGCGAGAATTGCACTTTGTAAATGAATGGATAATCAGATCTGTTTGTCGTGTCAGGTTTTAAACCAGCTGTAAAATGGCTTAATGAAAATACAAAAAGAGGGAAAAGAGCTAATAATCCAGACACTTGTGCTTTTTTTGACTGGACTGAATTAAGGGTTCCTCTCCTAGGCATACACTCACAAATACACACACACACATACACATGCAAACACACACATACACACAGTCACATACACACACACACACACACACACACACATACACTCACTCACACACTCAGAGCCCTCGCAAAAAGCCTTGATTTCACAAAAGCAATTACTCCAAACAGTGAAACACTCAGTGAATACACAGAAAAGCCCCCAGGGCCAAACTGACACCCACTGTATAGTTTTCGTTTGAGTCCAGACTTAATTCCAGGGATAAGAGTTAATTCAACACTCGGGATTTCACTGAGCGAATGGGTGGATTAACAATGACAGGACCTGTGGATCCTGGATTTACCCCAAGAGTCTGTCCTCCATTACTGCAGACACGCAGGAGCGAAGGCACTCACCCAGGCATGATGCACTTTCCACGCCGGAAAACACAACATACAAATATGTACACAGTGAAATGACTGCTGCACACATCAGTGATTAATACTGCCTCATTATAAATAATAGCTGTAGTAGGTCTCGTTCATTAACATCCTGAAGCATATGTGTAGGCAGGGTCGGACTGACCATCTGGCGTATTGGGCGTTTTCTTGGTGGGCTGACGTGCTATTTGGGCCGACCGTTTCTTCATTTATTTATTTATTTATTGTTCTGACCAATCCATAAGACTCATAGATCGGCGGCCTGACTGACACTGGGCTGGTTCAATCAACTCTTTAAACACCACCCCTTTTGCGTTAGTCCCTGTGCCGGTGTAATGCGTTTGTCAACCATGAAACACTCCTCCAAGACCCATTGGTTATTTTCTTTATGGACACGGGGCTGGGCCAATCATATCTTTAACCCCTCCCACTTTTGGCTCTGTGTCAGTGGATGAGATGGAGAGAGAAAACGTGAACGGGACGCAGAGAAACTGCGAGAGAAAAACAAATTGGCACTTCAGGCAGACGCTGCCAAATTTGACAAAATTACTACCTGTTTGCAAAGTTATGGTGAAAACACACCAATAAAACAATTGTTTTACGGCTGCGTTAGTTTGTCTTCTTACATTTATGAATGTGGGTGAAATAAGCTAATGATGTTGTCAGTGTGACCGCTAGGAGAACGGCTATTTATAACACATTGTGTACACTTGCTAAGTTTTTTTATGTCTTCCATGCTGAACTAAATTGTCTTGTTGAATGTGAGAACATTATTTTTTTTAACCACCATTAATCAACATTAACAGTGAGACAGCAGTTAATGATCTACAGTACTGTGCAAAAGTCTTAGGCACCTGAGAAAATTATACTTTTAAGGTGTTTATTACTGGGCAATAGTGTCTACTGACAAAGTACGAATATTACAATAAATGCAAATAACATTAATACAGAAAAATAGTGGTTTTATGTATGACAAAGTGTTCGCATAACCATTTCCGGATCTCTTTCCTTACAGGAGCCTAGTATTACTTGTAGCTTCCATGAAATACCTGGGCTGGCTCAGATATTTTATTATGTTAAATTAGGTGTGTTGCTTTTGGAATTATATAAATCAAAGCAATGACTGGAGGCAAAGAGCAGAAATCTGGAACCAAACCTGTGTTGTTCTAATGGTCACATAAAATATCAACTACTTAAAAAAGAGATACTTTTTATTGCTTTCTTGTTTGTTTGCTTTTACTTGTGTTTTCGCTGGCAGAAAAGAAACCAAACTGCTGATACAAATAACAATTTGTATAGGCGCCTAAGACTTTTGCGCAGTACTGTATTACTGGTTGTGGGGTGAGTAGAAGGCAACTTTTGGGGTGTGGTGTTAGAGGAGCTTTTCTGTAGGTATTTAAGAAGAATATACAAACATGAAAGACATCCACACATTTTAAGAACTTCATATTTCAGTTTCATCATTTCTCTTTCGGTTTCTGGGGTCAGCCAGACTAGGACAAGTTCCTCCCAAGGGTTCTTCCTCCGGCTTCAGGGAGTGTCTCATTGCATCTTTCATACATCCATCTCTGATATTTATAATCCCTGTGGGTCTTTTAGATCTACAGTAGCTCATCTAGTGGTGAAAAGATCTGAAACTAAACTTGGTGAAATGGTATTTATCCACTATGCTGTCCAACCAACTGCCCAAGTGTCAGATCTGCACCCACTGGGGCTTTAAAAAGCTGCCAAAACTGCAGGATTCTCCTCCACTTTATCTGGACTTCTACTGCACTTTCAGTCTTCTTTAATTGATTCTCTATGTCTTCTTTTATTTCTTAAAATTTTTTACTTGCTACTAAATAGCTTAATATTTGTATTCTATTCCTGTAAAGCACATTGAATGACCTTTGTAAATGATGATGGTCCATAGGAATAAACTTGACTTGACTTTAGGGAATTCTGTTGAAAAGGCAATACAGGGGGTCCTCGAGTTACAACAGACTTGACATACGACGTTACGAGTTTATGATGCTCACTCCCACGCCCACTCAGCTTACACTGATAGTCTCGAACTTATAGACTACGTGGGCAAACTAGTTTGGTTGCGTGTGGTGGAAGAATATGCAGTAATACGGCGTATGAGGGAGTTTTCCTTTTCCTTTTTCTGTGGCTTAGTTGTGTTTTTATTATTTTACAGCTGTGTTCGGATCAGTAAGTGCGTTTCGACTTACACCAAAATTCGGGTTACATCACTGTCGACGGAACGGATCTGCAGCATAACTCGAGGACCCCCTGTAATAAATACATTTGACTTATTGACAGTATGGTGCAGCTACTTTCAGACGCCTGTCTGATCGCTCTGTGTTGTGTTTATTTAGTACTTAAAAAAATTTTTTTTTGCTGTTTTTCATCTCCATCAACTTCAGGATCCTGGGAATCATGTTCCACACTTAGTTTTCAAGCCTTTTAAACCAGTTTTGTTGTGGTTCAGTAAAGATGCTATGAAATGCATTTTAGGGCACATTTTACTACACATTGTTCTTGTATAACTGTGTATGTGACAAACAAAGAATCTTGACTCTTGAATCTTGACTTGTTCCAACAAACATCAGTTGTCATAACATTGTGGAATGACCTCAGAATTAACTGAAGAAACCTTTACGGTAACTGTCACTTGTTGAAAGAAGTCATTGCGTGTGTTTATGTAGGTTTCTTACAGTTGTCAGCAGAAGGTTCCGTAGCCTTATGAATGCTGACCTTCTGTGAAATGTCATCGATATTTTTTAAACTAGTAAATTCCAGATTCCCTCTACAGTGTATACTCAATAAATTCCTACTCTGGGAAAGCACATTTTTATTGCTGTCCCTGGGTGGGCACCTCCGCTTCCACTCATGCATTTCATATGTAGCCTCAAGGTGTCTGTGAGTGGCATTTCTAGCTCAGTTAAAAAGGGTGTGGCCTGGCTGTCCATCAAAACTGTTTACGGTTCTACAGCTGGCCGGCTCCATGCTGACACTGCCAGTGTCAGAAGCCCTGAAGAGACCACCAGGAACCCTGGGATATCCATCACTCTGACAGACAGGCGCCCCCGAGGGCGAGAACACATGACTTGTAGAGGCAGCTGATTTATTTTCCCTCGTAAATAAACTCTGCCAATGGAAAACTCATAAACAGGCTCTGGGAGCAGCCGAATTAAAGACACACCCACACGGAACTGGACATTATTTCAGCCATTCACCCTTACAGCCTGATACTCCATTAAGAGACTGGTTCAGGAAATAACAGTGCGACAAATCTCATTTTATTTTACAAATGAAACTCTTTTCATTGCAAGAGGTGATTTTTTTTTACCACATTGGTAACACCTTATTTGGCTGGTCCATTGTAGAAGCTTCATAGAAGCTCAGCTTGTCTTTTACTAACGTTTAACTAAACATCTAAGTGAAGTATAAGATGAATTTAAAACATTCTATTGAAGCGAAACCTAAACCCTAACCTTAATCCAAAACTCGAATCAGAATACTAAACTTCCAACTAATGTCAGTTCAAACTATATGGAAGCTGCTTGAAAAATTCAGTGCACAAATTTCTTTCACCAAATTTGAGGCAAATGTTCGATGATCCATCCCAAAAAAATTACAGTTAGTACACTTCTATAATGCTGAATGCTGTAATAAACTGAAACTAAATACATTAACGTTAAAATGCCATTCTGGAAAAAAAAGAAAAACAACAAAAAAAACCCCCAATTATAATACTGCAGGAATTTCACTGTCTATAAGAGTGATTATAATTATTTCAATAGTTTACTACAGGATACAACACCAGTGATATACAGGCAGTTCAGGAACAGTTGTGGGGTGAAAATATTAAGGCTTATACAACCTTATAGAAAAATTATAGTTATTTTACTATCACCACCATTCTTTTATTTGTATTACCACTTACAAACATTGCTGCATCAAAAAGATGGTATGTTAAATTGAATTTTGAGAATGGTTACAGGCCTAGTGTCTTGTATTGGTCACTGTGTAAAGAAAATAAAGGTAATCAAATAATATTCATTCAGAATCATTTTGGCACTTTTACAATAAATGCTTCACACTCTTTGAATTTGACAGGTTTACAAATAAAGCAAAACAAGATCCAGTGACCCAAACAAACACACAGTAACAAAAAAGATCCAATCATCTTTTTTACGATTCTTTTTATTTTAACTCAAATACAAAATAATAGTGTCAGTCATGGTGTATAGTGCTGATTTGCCATAAAACCTCTGCATATGTGCATCCAGGCCCTCATTAGCTGCGCCTGTAATCTGCTGCAGCTGCACCGCAGTAAATTTGTAGCCGAGTGCTGCAATTTTGAAGACTTCATCACATAGCCATTATTCTTTCTTTGCTTTGGCCGAGCTTTTAACATGACAACGAGGCCCAGCACAGCGTCGGAATGGCCCACTACAGCCAGTCCTTAAAGCAGCTTTTCATTAAAAAATTAATAGCTGTTTATCCAGGTAACTAAACAGAGATGGCGATTGTGTACAAAAATATTTATACTGTATTGCAAAACAGACAGTTATCAAACCAAAGAGAAGAGTACTTTATACACCTAAAGTCTGTTTTAATCTGTGTTTTATGAACATTTATTTCAAACAACCTTGGTGGAATCCTAAGAATATATTCTCTTAAATTCTCTGTGTACTAGTTTTGCACAAACTTGTACTTAATATCTTACAAGCTTAGTTGTATAGATCTGTCATATGTCATGTTGTGGGAAAATTAATTTGTGGCTCCTTTAGATGCTTAACATATAATAGGATGTCCCTAGCAAAAAGGAGCAGTATTGAAAGTGATGGTATTTTGATAGGGGGACAATTTATAAGGTGATGGTTTCTGCAAAAAAAACCATGATAATATACATTGTGACAATATACAATGACGGACGACCGACTCTTTTAATGGTACATGGTTGCTTGGCAACGAGAGCCTATTTTAAAAAATTGCATTTTTCGACTGTCACTCTAAGCGCAACCTCTCATGGCTTATTGCATCACTTAAACTGTGAGGGGAGATTGTTCTGTATTATTGTAATATTTCAAAAGGTAAAAAATATGAAGTTATTATGTTTGACAAATGAAATGTCATGGCTTATTCTGAAAACCTTGTGTTTAAATTATGAAAATGAAACACAGGGTGACTTTGACCAGCTTTAGTGAAGGGTTATATATTGCATTACCCAGACTAGCAGCTCCATTAATGCTGGGGCAGAAAGAGCCACACTGGGGTTTATGACCTCCTCACTGTTGGTCTGTCAGTGGTGTTAAACCCAAATGAGTACAGACGGCAGTAAGAGGCTCAGAGCTTGGGCCATTTATCCCCATGTGACCTCAGACTTCTGAATTACTCCTGCTGAGGCATAGCTCTGTGTGTGTGTGTGTGTGTGTGTGTGTGTGGGAGAGACAGATACAAAAAAGTGGCTAAATGGGCAACAATCCTCTCTCCTTTTCTCCATTCACCATGATTCTCTAGCCCACGATTCTCTATTTGAACAGATATATATATATATATATATATAAAAGTATATATAAATGTAAATGTATTATGTAAAATATTTTACAGCCTGTCACAGTAAAACATTTATTCCCATATATTTTATGTGATCTATTCAAGACGCCAAAAATAAGACAGGAATTAACAGGAAGTAAATAGTATTTTTGCACCAACAAGGTGATTCAGAGGACAATATAAAGAAACTGAGGGCTCAGGAATTTTGTATGGTACTGTATTATGAATCACAGTAATGATAGCACTTAAAATGATGGCTAATTATTCATTGGTATTGTTTTATTTATTGTTTGAGGTTCATTTTAAAAATTATTATTCAAGCACTCATTTCGAAATACCAACAAATATTTAAAGGCTGTAAAAGGCTATTCTGGCCAGCCCTCTTCTGTAATTTCAGTTCTACTTAGTTTACTTTAAACAGTAAGAGCGGCTGGAGTCAAATGAACACACACTGCAAAACTACAATGTCCACAGGGACACACAAGATTAAACCACACTGACTAAAACAACTGAACCACACTGGAAGGAGAAACTGAGAACAACTGAGCTCAGACGAGCCACAAAATTAGGCAGCTATGAAGGAATGCAAGCCCAAAACACATGACAGCATTTCAATAATACTACACACCGTCCAGCATAAGAAAAATCCAGAGTGCACTGCCCATCTTATCAGGTGGAGAGAGAAACAAAGTGCACAGGTGTTCCCATCATCATCTCAGGATAATTGTGTGAAGAGTGCAATCACCAGGACTGAGAGTGAAGACTTTAGTAGAACGACTCGTATCCGACTGGTATGAATATATATATAGGACTGGGATGATAGGTACTTTTAGAAAATGTATCAACAAACTGATAAATATTGTTTTTCATTCATTCAAAACCAGGTATTTTGTAGATACATATTCTGTATGGCTATGACAGTTTACATTTGCGTCAGAGGGGGCGACAAAGTCCGAGGCCTTTTCAAAACTAATGGTTTTACCCACCATTATTGATCAATAGAACTGTTTATAATAACTATGAAAGATGGCTTATATGACTATAGACTATACAAATTGCTTATAAAACGATATGTTATAATAACTAAACTATATAACTATAAATATGAAACAATAATTAAACACAAAAATCACTGTTTACAACGACGAGTGATGGTCACTCACACTCGCTGCTCAGTGCTGCAAAGATAAATAGAGTAAAACCAGGATTTGAGTGTCGGATACCGGATTGTATCACTGAGCACTCGTATGCAAAACGTCATGAAAAAAATGATGAATTCCACCCATCAGTGTCATGTCTGGTATTGATAATAATTACCAATAAATGGATAAATAGTACCAGCCCTGAATATAATACCTCTCAACAATGAGGAAAAGACAGAGAAAGATAGAACTAAATGGTTTAAATGAGATTACCAGGAAGTGAAAGTGTGTGTAAAAGTCATCAAATAGACTGAATGTTTTGAATTTGTTACATTATTAATCAAAGGGCTGTCAAAACACATGCAAAACACATTAGGCTGCTCACTGACACTGTCTCATATAAAGAATATCACTTAGTATGCAACTCTGCATTTTCCACCAGTATTTTATTACATGGCTTGTTACATTAGAAATGGAATGGCTTGACTAAATAAAAAATAATAATAAAGGAGAAAGTGAGTGAAGCGGAGTGTGAATGATGGGAGGAATGAGAGCAATGGGAAGCTCTTCTTAGTATTCAGGCCTGGTTCAAGGTTCTGCTCTGGGCTTTATAGTGCCCTGCTGACAGTAAAGGTCAGACCACAATGGGCCAGCAATCTGTAAACCCTCTCCACATGCTCCACACACACATACACACACACACACACACACACACACACACACACACACACACACACACACAAGTCGCTCCTACAGACATTATCTAGCTGCTGGCCGGCAGATGTTGTAATGTATCAGGGACAGAACAGGACAACGGCAGGAACATAAAGACAGTAGAGCACTGCTTATCCAACTCATGCATGAAAGAATTTGAGGTCAGCCCTCTGTGGTCATGCTCAAATCAGCTGTTGAGCATAAAATAAACACACAACACTCTGGTCATATTTAGGTGGCAGTAAAACACTCCTCAGACCCACACACTGCAAAAGCTTTGAAAACAAAAGCAGAGAGAGTAATTCGTCACACACTTCAGTAAAAAGGATTAAATAAAACAAATTTCCAAAATCAATCTATCAGTCAAATGAATCAATAATCAGTAGCTTGGTAGCTGACATAATGTAAAATGAAAGGCTACCTAATAATGAACCGGCTGTAGTGTTTCCCCTACCATTAAACTTCCCGACCTGTTCAAACTCGTACACCGACCAGCTTGGATGAGCTGTGGACATAAGGATGTAACTGGCAGGCTTACATTTCCTTCCTCAATAAATGACTAACTAAATAAATTATTTTATTACTTTATTTTGTTTACTTGTTTGACTGATGTATTTATAAACTCCCAGTTTTCTCTCTGGAAATATGGTTTCTGCTTGATTAAAAATCCCCTTCGTCAGCTGTTTAAGACACTGTTATAGCTGGCAATTGTAATACACGGGAGGCATGGGCTCATTAATTAAATATTTTCAGAGACCAAGTAGGGCTGCAACAGATTTTCAATATATTCAGTACTACTGCATAAAAATATTAAATAATACAAAACCCATTTAAATAATCAGCATGTAGCACTTCTATTGAACCATGCACTTCTATGGGAAAACAAATGTTTATTGAGCCAAAACCTGACACATCAGCAGTAGCCAGTCTCGCACATCTGACTCAATAGAGATTTTACACAATTTGTTTGATTAAGATACATCAGTAAATTGCAATATTTGTAATAATAATAACAGTTATAATGTAGTTTAATAATATAGCACTAATAATAACAATTCAACTACTACTAACATGAAAGTTGAAACTGATGTGCAATAAAGTCTCAGGAAATTTTTACTGAAGGAGATGAAGAACATGAAACCTGAAATACGAAGAAAGTATCAATCATAATAGTAACATACGCTGACAAGTTGTGCCTATAGCTGTAAAATGCCATTTAATGATTCGTCATTAAATGTGAGATCAGAATCAGAACACTTTATTGATCCTGAAGGAAAAAAACTCAATATGAAAATATGCTATGCTACATATGCAGTGCTATCTGAACAAAACCTCGTATCTCCAAACTTTACAGAGGGAAAAAATGTCTTAACTTGTACTGTAAAATCAAAGTATTTTTGGACCATCTCCATCGGTCCATTCATCATGAAATTTTAACATGATGTAAGGAGCAGATGGTCCTTTTAAAATATTTATAAACACACAAAAAATGGACCATGTCAGCAATGTTTACAGTGTATTACAGACTCTTAGATGTGAGTAATACTGTAGCACTGAGTCTCAGACTCAGCTGGCACTACAGGACACTCTGAATAAATGATCTACAGTATATAGTGAAACCAATTTAGTGGTAAAATAGGCTCTTACTCAAATATTGCATCATCAAAAAGCGTTATCAGTGAGACAGGAAGGTCGACTTCAAACGAACCTAAAGAACGAAATGAGATGCCAGGACACGTACACTTACAAGTTCAAAAGCAAATTCGCCACAGCAAACATTTATATTTCACCTAGAACTGATCAGTTACTACCAGCTTCAGCACACATAGCACACACGTGCGCACACACACACACACACACACACACATCTTGAGCTGCTACGGCAGCAAACTTCCACATTTATTCTTTTAATTTTTTTCCATTTTTTTTTAATTCTTAAATTTTTTTCCATTGCCCTAATGTGACAGAATATTATAGAATAGAATAGAATAGAACAGAATAGAAAATCATCTTTTTCATTGTGACAGTGCTGGCTTTAGGGAGTGGGGTCATCAACATACATCGCCATTGTCAGTGAACTGAAGACACATAATCTTCCTCATCATCTTCGCCAAGGCTCCTGCACGAACATATCTTCTGGGCTGGTGACATTTCAGCGTCTGTAATTGCCTCAGAGACCTGGAGCAGTGGGATAACTGTGACGCTAATTGTTACTGAATATTCCGAGTCATTGGATCACCGGGAAAATGGAAAGGTCAGCGCCACAAAGTCGACCACAAACATCACTTCATCTCTGCAGCATGTCAAAGATGTTCTCTTCTTCAGTAGACAAACATAATGCAACAATAACAGCACCGAAGAATGAAAAAGAAGAACACACTTGCCTGAACACGTGACTGGAAATGCACATGACTCTTATCTGACTTCTAACATGTAACACTGCAGATGTTTTTTTAATGTCTCAAACCTTCTGGAGACCAAAGGCTCTTTTCTGCAGGTCTACAGGAGCCGGGCTGTCTCTAAACTGCACTATGACGGTACTGAAGTTGTATCAGGTTTTGAGGTTCCAGTTTATCTCAGTTCGGTAACGGAGATTCTGTCTCAATTCTCTCCACACAGTTTATGGCCGGTTGTCCCAAAACCACATCCATGGAGTCGAACCAGCATAAAGTTTTTCTGTCAGAGCTGCTTTTTTTAATTATCATTAATTATTTATAGTCTTTTTTCATTTTTTTCTTGGCATAACTTGTTAGTGATGTCTTGGATCCCCTTCACGTTTCTCACAGTGTTAAAGAAAAATTTGTTAGTCACAGAAACTCCCACTGAAATGTATCTTCAGCTCAGACAGACAGTTGTGCTTGTATTTCATCAACTCCCCAGTTGTTAGTTTGTGTCTCCAGTGTTGTTTTTTTGTGCAGACATAAAAAAACAATGGCCTCTTTCCATGGTGTGATGACAGCCATGGTCAGTAAACATCTGAGGAAAAGTAAGTGCTGCACTAGCAGTGGCTCTTCCAGGCCTCACGCTTTATCAGATCCCTCAGGAACTGTCAAAGGGAATTAATGGGTCAGGACTGAATTTTTAGGCTTCAACAGTACAGTTCAGTGTGACAGAACACTGTGACAGCACCTCAGACTGAGCACCTGAAAAACAAGTCTAAAGAAAAGCTCATCCACCTGACTGACGCTCAATGGTTTTTTTCCCGCTGTTTCATAGAAGACAGATCTCTTTCTTATTAATTATGGCTTCAGAGAACCTGACAACGTTCCTCCAAGTGTCTCTCACTTGCCCAAAACAGGAAAGGCTGATGTCCTCACTTAAGGGCTAAATTGAGCAGTAGATGAGCAACTTGACAGGGTAAATCATGGGATGACGCATCTACAGCAGCGACTGAACGAGGCTGTCAAAGTACAGATGAGATGAGGTGTAATACTCATCATGCACACAACCTGCCATACGAAGTCTTCTGCACTAGTTATAGGCCCAAATGGGATGTTCAGATGATTCTTTTCATCATACGTATTCATTTGAGGGACAGTAATGGAAAATCCAAGGGAACTGTCTAAAAGCGTTTGTGGAGGAATCTACCCAACTTGCTAATGCTAGTGCAGCACATAGTGGCCAGTTTTGCACTGCAAATTGGATTTAAGGGTAAGGGTCACCAGTTTTATCCCCAATGGGCTTGCATGGCTGCATGCTTTACTAAAATCAAGCAGAAACTGACTCCATTTCTTTATACAACTGGTCTCAAACGTCCATAGACTCTCCAGCATAAAGTACTCCACTGAACACCACATCCTTGCTCCCCTCTGCCTTCACTCTATAACTCCTCGCCATCACATACCCACCCATCAGACTCTATAACTCCTCCCTATCACACCCACACACACCCATCAGACTCTATAACTCCTCCCTATCACACACACACCCATCAGACTCTATACCCCTCCCCCTGTCACACATACACACACATCAGACTCTATAACTCCTCCCCCTGTCACACACACACACACACACCCATCAGACTCTATACACCCTCCCCCTGTCACACACCCACCTATCAGACTCTATAAGTCCTCCCT